>NEWO01000318.1:468908-480847 GCA_003013225.1 Phalaenopsis aphrodite
GAAAGCAAATAATCCAGAAATCTGCATACATGTATATATAATATGAGTTCTCTTTGCATACCTGTTCAAGCTCCAATTTTCCATCCCTCAAAGTGACATCAACAACTGGATAACCCTGTTGCTTTGTCCATGAGTTCATCAACATCTTTACTGGTTCACCTGACCCATCCTCTAGAACATTCCACAAGTCTTCGGTCTTTGCATTGGAATAAGCAAATCTTTTCACATACAAAGCCAACGATTTCTAAATGACAGTAATAGTTTCAGTGAGACAGAAACACAGGTATTGCATAAATCATAATAGAGCTCATTTCTAGAGTCCACCCAAACAGTGAAGAAGATAAAATTGAAAGGTCAGAAAGCTATCCAAATACTATGAAATGGCGTATACCTTCATGGTTTAAAATTCACCATTAAGTTATCACCTATTTAGGTATGGTATAGTTTAAGTAGCAGATAATTTTACTGCAGTAAAAAGAGAGCAGAAATAAACCATGAAACCATATTTTGTACAGCTCAAAGGTGTAACCTTAGGAAAAACTTCTACAGCATCGAGAAATACACCATAACAAGGAATAAAAACTTTCTAATATCACTTCATAGCAAAACCAAACCTGAAAACACTCGGCACCAAGGAAACATTGCAACATTCGGATCAGAGAGGCTCCTTTTAAATAACTAATCGCATCAAAAATTTCACCAATCTCATTAGCATGATTTATATCAACCTGCAGAGAAAAAAATGTGATTATTGCCACACTGTAACACCAAAGTAAGAGAAATCCTTCACGTGTGTATTGCAAGCCAAATGAAAGATGGTGCAACAATTTATCAATAGTTTGACTGATGGAACAAGGCATAAACAGCACTGATGTGGAATTTCCTCATGATGTTTTTTACTTAGGTAAAGCTGACATATACTAAGGATATTTTATAAATATGACGGTTTCTAGCCACATGCACCTTGCTGTTTTGGTTCCTCTATTTTAGCCGCTATATAGTTCCTGCTCTGGAGTTTGTTGGGCATCATGTTATATATGGCTATCCCATCAGTAGAATTAGAATGGACAGTTATGTCTTTCGGTCTGTTCAACGCGCCTAACATTTTCATGCGGCCGATGAATCAAGTCTTTCGAACCACACCGGGTTCGTGGTGGTCTATTCCGATAATATTTTGGTTTATAGTAAATCCAAAGAGGACCACCTGCAACAACTTTAGGCGGTATTCGAGGTCTTACGTGTTGAACAGCTGTAAGCCCACCCCAAGAAATTTCACTTTATCACAAACCAAGTATGTTTTTTGGATTACATTTTTCCTAGCAAGAAATTCAAATGGACCCAACAAAGATCAAAGCAATCATAAGCTAAACCGCGCCACAATCATTCGACGAGTTATGTCAACTTTTGGGGCTAGCCCCCTTCTACAGAAAATATTTCTAAACTTCAGTACTATTGACACACCTAAAAATTAACCACTTTTAAATATACATTTTAAACTCAATTTTAATGATATTGCACTTTAAAAGAATATATTTGCATGTTTTTGGTTTCAGGTACAAGAAATTTTTGGAGAAAATAAAGCAAAAATAGTATAACTTGGAGTCAAATCTAGCAAGGAAGAAAATTCTAATATGACGCATTTTAATATGACTTTCTATATTTAATCTTCTTTACATATATCATGTGTTTTTATTGAAAATGAGGCTTAAAAAAATGTTATTTTCATGTTTATCTTGTAGGTATAACACTTGGAGCAGATTGGAGCTGAAACGGAGCGAAACAGAGTGAAATGGGGGTGTTGTCAGTAGGGTGGCGCCTAGGCGTCAATCTCGCCCAGATCTGGCGCCATGGCGCCACATTCTGGCACCTATGCACCAAAAATGGTTTTGGACGGCTTCCAGACGCCCCAAGGAGTTATAAGGCGACATTTGCCACTTGGGAATGCACATTTTGGCATTTGAAAAGTCTTGGAGACTCCAAGAACATCCAGAGGTCGTAGATAGGAGTAGGGGATCTAGATTTCTACCTTTTCTAGATAGATTGGTGAGAGATTTTGAGAGAGATCTGTAAGGAATTGTATGAGCATTGAGTGGATCAGCAGGAGGCTTTGTTTGAGGGATTTTCATCTTTCTTTCAGACGAAAAAAACTGAGTACTATGTTCTTGATTATCTTATAATTATTGTAAACACTTTTTTAGTGAATCTGTTTTAATTTAAGCGAAGTTTTCTGTTGTGTTTTCTCCATGTTTAGTAAGTAATTTTCCTTACTATTTCTCCTTGTGATGAGATTTAATCATGCGTAGGATTAGAATGTTTTAAAGATTTTTTTTATTGCAAAAATGTGATGGTATTTTCATCGGTTCTTAATTTATTTTGCAAACTGGTCATTTATAATTTTAAAATCCGTTGTGAAACATAATGATCCGAGAGGATTATAATTTCACACAACTAGTGAATACCACATTAACCCTAACGATGGGAGGGGACTTAGTCCAGAAGAGAGTGCAAATAGATAGAGATATAAGTTTTGATGAGCGTAGAATTGATAATTCTTGGGTGACAGGCTAGAACCTTTACCAATTTGATTTAGAGTTGGAATTTGCGGCCTGGTTAGTCCTATAGAAAGGGCAAAGTAGGTAATCTGGAAGTGACAGACTAAAACCTACCCAACATAACCATATCAATTAAAAATTTTAGGTTAGTCAATGTTATTTATGCACTCAGAAGAGAGTAAATAATAGGTATGTTCATATTTGACACAAAACTTCATTAAACTTTTAAACATTTGATTCCTACACTGATTATGATCTCATTGCAAGAGGAAATTAATTTTGATTATATAAGAACTTTTCAAAATTTAACCAGTCTTCTTAGATTAAGTTTTTACTTAATTTAGTTAACTTTAATTTTAGAGTAAATTAGTGAATTTAGGAAAATCAAACTTTTCAAAAATTTCAAACAAAGACCTGATGATAGTAGATTAAAATTAGCCTAAGGGATTTCTTACCTCACTTCCCTATGAGATTGATACTAGGGTTTTTAAAGAAAGTTCTATATTACTTAAAATGATACCGTATATTTGCGCAGTACCCCTAGTGTGTAAAATATAAATTAATTATAAATTCTATAACATATACATTTTGCACACTAGCTGCCTAAAGAAACTGAGTCAAGTTTTTGTCAGGAAACTAAAATAACTGCGTAATTATGGGTCAGGTCAACTATCACCGCTCCCCTTACAGAATTATCGAAAAGAAAAGAAAAGAATTCATGTGGACAACCACAATCCAGACTAGCTTCGACATATTAAAGGAAAATATGATTGAAGCACCAGTTCTTGCCTTATTATATTTCAACGAACCATTCGAGGGTAGAGTGTGATGCTTCCAGCATGGGCATTGAGGTTGTACTAAGTCAAGGTGGTCTCCACGTCGCCTATTTCAGCAAATAACTAAATGAGACTAGACAAAAATATTCCACCTACGAGAAACAGTTTTATGCCACTATTAGAGCCCGGGAGCACTAGAGTCATTACCTACTGACAACCGAGTTCACCCTCCTCACGAATGATGAAGCTTTAAAATTCTTAAATAGTCAGAACAAACTAGAAGGGCGACACACCACAAGAGAAGAATTCTTAGCTTCCTCCCAATTCGTGCTCAAACATAAAGCGAAGAGTCAAAACCGTGTTGCGAACACTCCAAGCTGTTGTCACATACGGATCCCATTTATGCAGACTCGCGTTGTAAGATTTGAGATTATAAAAGACTTATACGAGACAAATGAAATCTTTTGGAATATGTACGAACAGTGTAGGAAGAAACCTTACGAGCAGTTCTACAAAACAAATGATTAATTGTTCCACCAAAATAAATTATGCATTCCCCGATGCTCACTGTGAGAGGCCATTATCAAGGAGAACCACATTAGCGGATTGAACAGTCATTTCGGCAGAAATAAGACTCGCACTCATGAGAGAACATTTTTTTTTGGCCTCAGCTGATGAGAGATGTGAAGAGACGCGTTCGACAATATAAAATTTGTCACATTGTCAAAACTCCAAGCCAAAATATAGGATTGTGCATGCCTTTGTTGGTACCTAGGGCATCATGGATCGATGTTAGCATAGACTTTGTCATAGGACTTCCACGCACACAAAGGAATAAGGATTGTGTCATGGTAGTAGTTGACCATTTTTGCAAAGATAGTGCATTTCATGGCCTACCACAGGATGCTAGACACATCTCATGTTGTTAATTTATACTTCCGTGAGGTCATACAATTTCACGGCAATCTCAGGACTATCACTTTCGATCGGGACATCAAATTTTGAGCCACTTCTGGCGAAGCCTCTTGACCAAATTAGGCAATAAATCTAATTTATTTTTGCAGCACATCCTCAGAAAGATGGCCATACCAAAATTGTTAATAAAAACCTTAGAAATCTTCATCTATGTTTCGTGGCAAAAAACATCAAATAATGGGATCTCATTCTGGCACAAGCCAAATTTGCCTACAACCGATCAACGAGCCAGACCATAGAACACACTCCATTCAAAATTGTGCGTGGATGCAACCCGTTCACACCCCTTGAGTTGGTCCCACTTCTACCCACAACAGACATCAACGAGGATGCTATCGAACGTGCTCTCACCAGATTCAGCAACTCCACGAGAAAGTTGGAAGAGCAATTACTAAACAAAACCACAAATATCAAGCACAAACCAAGAGGTCCAGAAAAAGGAAACCTTTAAAAGAGAATTCGTGTGGATTCGTCTCAAGGAGTGATTTCCCATAGAAGTACACATGGAATTCAAGCCCAGAGCCGATGGACCTTTTCACATACTTAAAAAGCTAAATGATACTACCGACAAAATTGAACCGTCGAGTGACTCCAAAATCTCGGCAAACTTCAATGTTGCGGACCTCAATCCTTACTTTGAGGACCCTGAAGCTTCGACACCTGAGATCGAAGCTTCCCCAACCCTAAAAAACTGACACAGGACTCATATGTTCAGGGTCGGCAGGGCTATAGACCGGTCCAGCCTCTTCCCCCCTGTTGGACCGGACAGGACAAATATCCTTTTGGGCGGAAGTCTCTCCTGTCTCCCTATCTATTCGCTGATTTGCCGCCCTTTTCACCTCCTAGCCGTTCCATCCATCTTCAATTCCTTCCATCTTCATCGCCCTTCCTTTCTTAGATCTTGCCTGTCCAAGCTACTAGTCTTCCCCTATTTATACATTTTGTTTTACTTAGGTCTAACCAGTTTTTTTCTTGATTTCTGATTTCAGGTGTCAAATAGGTGTTCCCACATCGAGGGTTGTATCCGACAGCGAGTGGTGCTACGGCTGTACCTCGCCCCATGTTGTGTGTATCTCTATTTGGTTCCTTTCACCCATGTTCGCACTATCGCCTCCATATACCAAGAAAGCCGCTTGTCCCATTCCCTGCTCTTTTCAGCCTACAACAGCTCCCGCCAACGTCACAGACAGGCCGCTTGGTCCCGTTCCGCTCGCCCGTTGCCTGTCGATCTTGTCAACGTCCCCTCCCTATTTTCATTAGGCAAGAATTATTCCCTTTTCTGTTTTCGTTTCCCACCTATCCTTCTTCTATTTACATGTTTCTTTTTTTAAGGATTAGTTTTTGTTGAGTATTTGAGAGAATTATGTTTGGACAAATGACGGTATCCTTTTTACCTTTCTATGGATGTATCCGACAGCGAGAATGTGCTCCGTCTGTAATTTGTCTGCGGTAATGTGTATCTTTCTCTATCTTCCTTGTTGTCATTTTCTTTGCAGCCTTTTTAGTTGTTGTCGCCTTTCAATCCCCCCCCCCTCTCCATGTTTTTCCCTGCAGTCCAGTTCCATCCATCCAACTAATCTATAGCCACCGCTTCTTCCAGCAACCAGACCCCCCTCCTTTCTCCTATTTCCAATCGCAAGCTGCCCGAGACCGACTTCCAGGCTGTGTATCCAGCCGCTAATCCCTCTCCCTTACCTACTATGTCGCCCATCTCCCAACTAACTTTCTCGTCTCCTGGCAGCCAGACCCACAACTTCCTGTATCCTACAGTCAGCCTGCTACAAGGTGTTGTCGCTCTGTCTCCTACCACCTAATCCCCCTCTTCTGTTGCAACCGCAAACCAACAGAACTTTGGCCAACCTGCCGCCATCCCATTCTAGCCCTCTCACAACTATACGTTGATTGCCCCACCTTGCCCTAGCCAGAGATTTGAGTTGTATTGTATTTTTATTCTATTTTGATTCTAGATTGTAACCTCGTTACTTTTGGCGTAATAAAATATATTTTCTATTATGATTTAGGTTAACTCTGGTATCATACAGTTTATTATATTCAATAGTACTTCTGAGAATTGGAATCTAAACCGTGACTTGGAAAAGGTGAGGTTGCAACTTGCTATCATGTGCTGGAAGATTTGAATCCTAAATGTGACTCGGATAGTGCGATATATTGATCAATTTAGAAATTAATCCTCAAACTAAAATTTAGTGTTTCGTAGCCGGGCTGAGTTGAATTTATATCAACCATATTTATTAGCACAAGGATAAAAATTTATAATAAATAATCTAAAGCATGCAAGTTATTGTAATTCTTAAATTTAATTAAATTACTTCCATATTTAATTTAAAATGAACCAAGCTACAATTTATTGAAAATACTAATAGAAGCTATATCTACATATTTTAGTATTTAAGCATGCTATTAACATCTATTAGGGTTGTTAAATTTGTGTCAATTCCCAAAAAAAAAAAAAAAAAACAATAGCATCTCATCTAAAGCCATAAAATACTTTTTGCTATAATCAAAAAAATATTGCTTATGAATATTGATATAAGAATTCAAGGGAAGTGAAATATGATTTGTATTTATAATCTAAAAATATATCTGATTTTTTATTCGATCTAAATTTACATCTACACTAGATCATCATCATGAGCAGAAATCAAAGCTTAATCAAAATTTAAAGTTAAAAACAAAATTGATTATGAGATCAGAAATATACACAAACCTATAAGGATATCAATTCTACGACTGAATGTGAAACTAAACCAATAATGCTATTGTAGTTGACCAACATGAAAATCTAACTTATAAAGGATTACTTGATGATATTTTTTATGATAAATGATTATATTGATGTTTTTTTTTTTTTTAAAGTTGATTTGTTGATATAAATACATAGAACAAACCTCACAACAAGGGCTAAGTGACACCAATATTTCATAAATTCATTAATTATAAATGACTAAAATGAAGCCCAAAATATAAATTCCATAATATAATTCCATAAATTATTTTATTTTGTTGATCTGGTGATATAAATTCGTAGAGCAAACATCACAACAAGGGCTCAGTGACCCCAATATTTCATAAACTCATTAATACTAAATGACTTAAATGAAACCCGAAATATAAACTACATATGTTTGGCAAATCCTAATGATGCATCATACATCAAAGCAAATTATTAAGTCATTTAGGTTTTTTTTCAGGAAGTTTTTCATCTTTATAAGCATATTATAAGAAAGTGCTTTGCGTGTTCTTAAATATTTTATATTCTCATTTTCTAAGAACTAAATGTAGGTCATTAATGGAATTCAATATGACACATTAGTTTCATATCATTTTTGTTATTTGCCACATTTCACATAGTTGGATGCTTGAAGCAAACGGGCTGTCATATGACAATTATCAGCTTTCTCCAAATGCAAACAAACAATTCATGGGGCATAAACCCAATGATAACGTAATGGTATGTCTAAATTCAAAAAAAAACTTTCATTTTGAAACTGTAAGAAATTAAAAACAAGAAATGACAAGTCATTTATAATATTCTGACTCGACCAAATTTCATGAACTTGCTATAAACTTCATGGATTCTTCACTTTTCTACCTCTTCTTTATGAATTCGCGTCTAATACTATGTAAGACAAAAATATATCTCTTATTCCTAAAATTGGTGGTGAGTTCCAAATATAGCTAGTGCACTAGCAATGAAATATTTTTGTGATGCTTATAGATTATATTGCATAAAGTGCAAATTTACACCAAAATTACCATAAGAATATCAATGCTCAAACTTTCAAAGTTGGTTTATGCCAAGCTAGTACATCAGTGTGGAATTTGCTAGGCAGTTTGTAGTTTCTCAAGGATATAGGTATTTTCTATTTAATACAGTTCATATTTTAGTTGTCAGTGGTTAGGATTTATCCGAGTTCCTATAGCATTGACAAAGTTTATTTCTCAGAGCTCCCATTAGGTTGCAGTTTTTTGCGCTGATGATGCTTATTTCTCTAAACTCTCATTTCTATGTGGTTGCTTAAGTTTGGCCTAACTCTTTTCTCTATATAGCATGTATTTTCATCGAATACAACTTGCTATTTCGGTTCCATTAATTCTGCTGCTATTTACCCTCATATCTACTACTTTTTAGGCTTCTTGTTATCTACAGTTCTCCTTTGGCTGGAATTATAGGCCTGCGGTTTGTTACCTTCTGCTGGATTTATAAGATTTGGATCTGGAACTGTGGCTTGAATAACGACGGGAATGTGGTTTGTTGCCCTCTGCTAGAGTTGCAGGATTTAAAATTGAACATACTTGAATGAAGCATTATATGGCTGGGTTTTCGAACTATTACCTAATATTAAGACTTAAATTTTCAATTTTGAAGGTCAAAGTAAGCTGAATTGGTGTGAACTAATAAGCATAAGTATTGCAAAAATATTGACCTTCCTAATCCCACAGTGTACTTGTGAAACATCTCCCCAGGCCTCCAAAATCCTTCTTATACGCACGCACAGCAATAATGCCCACTTAAACACCTAAATATAAGTGCAGCACGTTTTACCAGGCAAAGCACCCTCCTTGCCAATCCCAAATCCTAAACACACCCAACTCAACACAAGCCCGCCTTTTGAGCTGGTTCAACTCCTGTTACAAGTCAATGCATAAAAAAAGGTGTTAAAATAGTCCCCTAGATCTTTGCAATGTTTTAGTCTGAGAGTCTATATAAGTGCTAATTTAGTCCCAAGTCTCCTTTAATATGGGCTGAAAAAGTCCCCACAGAGAACTATATTAGCCCTAATTTAAAGAGACAGAAGATTAATTTGACACTTTTATAAATTCCGACTAAAATGGCCCCATTAAATAGTCAAGAGACTATGTTGGCACTTTACTCTTAATTCTAGTTGAACCAATTAGCCTAATCATCATATGCTTCTTACTAAACTAAGCAATGATGCACAATTTAATTCTCGTTAAATTTGGATTTATTACACCAGATTTGAGAGCAAAAATGTTCTAAGGGTTTTAACAACAAAATTTAGCACGCTCAAAAAAAGAACTTCACCTCAATAGGATGTGATTCCGCAAGTGCATCCAGCCGAAGGCCTGAAACAGTGTCATCAAGAAATTGTGTCCAGATTTTCCATTCAGGAAATAAGGAATCTGCTGCTAAATAACTAACCTGTAAATATACAATTAAACCCCATTCAACAATTCCACAAGTACATCTAGTAAAGAAAGTCACAAAAAAAGGTGAGCTCGACTACCCATGTTGCAAATCCCTCATTAAGCCATAAATGAGTCCACCATTCCATGGTGACAAGATTACCAAACCACTGATGAGCCAATTCATGCCCAACAACAGTTGCTACCTGAATATTCCATTCAGACAACAGTTCTTCAAAATGATAAGCAATGGCAATATCATTTTCTTAAATAAAGTAATCAAGAAAATCATAAGATATTAATGGAAAGTTGGTTATGCAATTGAGTACTGCTACTATACATGGAATGTAAATTAACAAAAAATGCACCTAAATATCAAACAAAAAAAATTAAGCAAATATATTTTTCAATGGAGTGAAAAAAAAGAGAAATAACTAAGAAAATCTAAGTTACCCTTTGCTTATTTGAAGCTGCTGAAAGGCGTTCATCATAGAGAAGATCTATTTCTCCGTAAGTCACTAAACCATAGTTCTCCATGGCCCCAAGAGCAAAATCCGGAATGGCAATCATGTCAAGTTTAGGAAGTGGATATGGAACTGCAAAGTACCTGGATTATGGTGTTCAATCATCAACTGAAAGTAATCGATAGTGAGAAAAGCAGTTGACCTCATAGAAGAATAACAATCAATGAGTACAAAAAATCTAAAACCAAAACATAAATGGTAAGAAAATTTTTAATGGCGAGAGCAATAAATAAACCTAGTAACACAGAACTGAGACCACATAAGAAACCAAAAGAAGAAAAAAATAACTTTAATAATAAAAAATTAAATATAAAGTATGTGCATTACTCTTTATAAAGATCTAATGTTTTCACAGCTACATCCAAAGCAAATTTTCCCTGATTACTTTTACCCACTTGACAATAAACTCGAACATTAATCCCTGAAGAAGATCAAAAGACAAAAATAAAAAGAACTTGATAGATGAACAAAAGAAATGATGTCACGTAATTTGAAATCATACTGAGTTACCATCAGCTGTGGAGGCCTCTACAAAATCAAACAAGCCCACAACAACAGCAACCAAATAAGTGGACATAATGGGAGATTCCCGGTAATATAGCTTCTTCACATTCCCGTTGACTTCTTCTTTAGTAACAGGCATATTTGACAATGCTACATGGTCAGAAGGTACTTCCAAAATTATCTTGAATGAAGCCTGATTTAGGAATAGTGAAAAATGGCTTAGAGAAAAATAAAGAAGGAGGTACATAAATACCACACATTTTATATGTATTAACATATCTAACACCTAGACTTCAATTTTTACATGCATACCAACTTACATATGCATGAAAATGTGTAATTCAGTTTTTAGAAGTTAAAATGGTGGCATTTTTTTATGTGATAAGAATGATATGGGTGGTATAAATGTTAAAAAGCCATGTTTAGGTATTAGATATGTAAATGCATAGGAATTGTGAGGTATGTATGTAAATGCCCCAATAAAAAAAATTATCATGACCAGAATTGGGACTTAAAATGAACTAAAGCTGGAACAGACAGTTAGACGATGAGAATTAAATTTTCTCATATTTATTTTTTATAATTAATTGTTAACAAAGAAAAAAGTCACTAATCAAATTAAATTAAAGCAATATATTTAAAAATACCTCATTACTAGTGTTTGTGTCTTTTAAAAATATTATCATTTCTATCGCTCATCTTTCAATCACTTAATTAACCTAAAAAGTTAGTTTAAAAAATAATGAGTTAAACAAGTTAGTTAATATTTATACTCATAAACTACAGTAATACAAGGTAAAAAAAGATATGCATGCAAGTTAAGCTTTTAAATAGATATAAATATTTGAAGTTATTCAAATAATCTTAATATACCAATAGTATATCAATATCATTATATATTTGTACAACTGTCACAGGAGCACCGTCTAAAAATTTATATCAATTAAGATAGTTCAATATCAATATCATTTTTTATATATGTGCACGGGTACCTTAGTATTCCCCACCAGTATCATAAAGGGTTAACTTCATCATAGTCAATCGTGTACGTACAAACAGCCAACATCAACACATTATTCATGTGTTCATCGCATTCAATTCAACATACTATATATAGTATACACTAATGCATCATAGTAAGTAGATACAAATGTTATAACAATGTGACAAAAAAAAGGAATAAATATCTCAATCAGAATAAAGCTTGTGCAAGTGTCATTAAGTGCAAAATGGTTGAGAATAAATAAAATATTAATGTAGATTAAAAGTATGTGTACTTACCTTGATGATAAATGATTTGTTCTCGAATTTGCCTCTAGCCTTTTAAAATTTAGCCTATAATAAACATGGGTATAAATTTTAATTAACTTACCATTTGTATAAAGTATTTACTTTATATTATTTAAGTGTTAAATTTTCATTATTATACCTTATATAAA
>NEWO01000318.1:481297-497706 GCA_003013225.1 Phalaenopsis aphrodite
CCAACGACGAAGGGCTTCGGTGTCTTCAAGCTTCTACGGTTTCGTCGTCTCCTCCTTGTCTTCTGCGCGACATTTCTCATCGAGTTGTGGTTTTCGCTGCTTTCCTTGTTGAGCTGAGATTGTCGCGGTTTCAACATCAGCGGTTCGTATCTTCTGCGCAGCTTCGCCTTGACCTCTTCGACTCGTCGTTTTTGCCTTTTACCCAACTTGGTAGGGCTTCTCCTTGCTATGATGGAGTTTCCTTCTTCTTCAGTGGAACCTGACAAAGTCTCTTTTGCCCATGTGGTGTGTAATCCTCAAAGGGAGACGATGGTTGTATTCCCCTCAAATTATAAGGAGTACGTGATGGTACAGGTGACAACCTTTTTTTAAGAATGCAAGCAGGAAAAAGGGGAAGACAGCACTTTTTTTTCTCTGAATTAGAAATTTCAACCCTGACTGACAAATTCAAATTTGTTCTTATTGAAAAATTTCAATGGGGACACCCACCTATGAAAGTTATCACTAAAAATTTTGATGATCTCAAATGAACGGAAAAGTGGAAGGTGGGGCTCATAGATGGGAGATATGTATTGATTCAGTTAACCATGCCTGAAGACTACACTCGGATTTTCTCCAAAAAATATCTTAACATTGCTGATAAACCAAAGAAGCTACTCAAATGCTCTCCGAATTTTGATCCCAATCATGAACCTCCTGCTCTACAAGTAAGGTTTAGTCTACCTAGTCTCAATATTCACTTTTTTCATCATCAAGTTTTTTACTATATTGGTGTCATACTTGGGGACCCTATGAAGCTAAATCTACCCACTTTCAACCTTACCAGACCTTTTGTGGCCAGAATACTTGTGGAAAGAGATATTACTTTACCTGATGTTACTGAAGTATGGTTAGGCACAACTCATAATGGATATTAGCAACAAATCGTCATGGACAATAGACTTCCTTATTGTTCTCATTGTAAGATGTTTGGGCATACCTTTGATAAATGTCATAAGCTTCATCCTAATTTGAAATCTAAAGATCAAATGAATAAGAATGAATCTAAGAATATATCTGGAGAGAAAACTACCACAAGACAGGATTTGATGTATGATTCTATTGCCCCTGTGGACCCTCCCCCTGAAAATATTGTTTCTGTGATCGATGAAAAGTTGGATGGCCCTGCTGAGCAACCTACACTTTCAAAACCTATTGAAAACAGTAATAAAAGACCCCTACCTACACGGATTGATGATCAGGAGAACCTTGCAGCTCCCCATCTTCAGCAAGTATCAGGGGCAGGGCAACAACTCTTACCTTACATACATTTGAACCACTTGTGGGCGCAACAGTTGGCAATCTTTTTACTGCATCACTACCACCTCATCTGAATGAGCAACAATCTTCGGATGAGAATGACAGGTCTACACTTCTAGGAGGAAAAAGAAGAATAAAGATCTACTTGAGCTAAGGAATCTAATGGATGATATTTTATTTACTTCGGACAATGGTACGCATCTCACCAATTTGTTAGTTGGTTCCCTTCTGAGAACTAGAGGTAGAGACAGAACTAAATTGGGTCGACCCGATTGATCTTATATGTACCATCTTCTTTTAACTTTTTAATTTTCTTTTCTATTTTTGTGTGTTGTACCATGTGGGTTGGGTGTCTATTTGGGTCCATTCATACAATAAATATGTACTCTTTTCTTCTTAATATAATTGCTCTTGGGCTTTTTTAAAATATATATATATATATATATCATAAAATCCTTATTAAATATGTTAATTAAATTTACTCACCCTTAAACCTCTCGGTCGATCCCTAACCATGTGAAGTCTTAGACTACACGCGACTCCATCTCCGCACTGGTCTCCTTCCTCCATCGGTTGTACGCGAGCCGCTCATTCTTCTCCTCCCTTCCTCCTTTTGACAAAGCCGCTCTTCCCCTTTCTCCTCCGAATGCGTAAGAACTCCCGCACTCACCTCATCCTCTGCACGATAGTGGAGCCCCCGCCTCCTCCGCTCAACACCGACAAAGCTCCTTCAGCTTCTTCTCTATTGACATCGTGGATCAACCCTAACAGTGCAACCCTCGATGTCGTCGTTCGACTCTCCTGGTAAGTTCCAGCCTCCTCACGACAAATTTATAGGTGAACTTACCTGTTCGGCTTCCCGAACTTATCGTTTCTTCACTCCCCACTTCGGCTTCCCGATCTTCTCACTTCATCTCCTTCCGCACGACTGCCTGAGTCATCGCTTCCTCTCTCCTCTATGACTGTCTGGCTCATCGCTTCCTCTCCCCCCTCTAATCAACACTCTCACTTCTCACTCGGGAAATATAAACAAGAGTTCACAATCTTCCCCATTTATAAAATTTTCTCCTTGAAATTTATAGACAGACTCATTTCTCAAAAAATAGGTCAACAGAAATTATCCATAAATTTTATGATGAAACCAAGGTCCATTCATTAAAATGAAAAACAATCACTATAAGATAAATACTCGATACAAAGTGATTCAATCATACTTCGGATAACAATACTAAAACAAGAAAGCATATTAGAAAAATACTCTTATATATAGAGTACATGTTTTAGATTCGACTTATGTTAAGAAAGGCAGAGGTAGACATAGAAAGACTTGGGCTTATTGTATAAAAAATGATCTTAATTTATTAAACCTAACCATTAAGAACGAGCAAACAGCATGCATCCCACAGTTGGGAGGGGGAATAATAAACTACTACGGTAATTAGTGCTACTTAGTGTTTAACTGGATTGACTAAGTTAATTATATTTAATGGTACTATAAAAGCTAATCAGAATCTGAATGCACAAATAATGGACATTAAATATGGTTTCAAATGAGCAGAGTGATTATGAGTTAATTAATTAGAAGATAAAAGTGATCTAATTAATTATTTCAATAATAAGGGGAACTAGTTTTGACTTGAAGCAGGATTTTTTAGCAACAGATTGAGAACATCAACTATCAAAAGACTTTTACCCTGTGGCCACAACTTTATTTTGCCATGGTTAATAAATTCCTTTGGCACAGGTTATTTGGATAATTACCCTTCTAATGTAGGGCAAAAATCTCAACTAAGGATGTCCTGAGGTTTAAAAGAATAAACTTCATTCATATAAGAATTGCATGGCTTTACTCTCGCAAATATGGCATTCTATAAGTCTCATTTCAGTATGCTGCAAGTGCTTGAGATGAGGTGATTTGTCATGACTCGGCCAGAGGCTTGGAATTAATCAAGGAGGAACGGACGGTCGAACGGTTGAAATTAAAATTTCGATGTCTAATTCTATAACTAGAGATTAACAAATTCAAAGAGCAACTAATTAAATTAAATTAAGCATTAAAATAAATTTTACCTCGTTAATGGTTGCTCACGTCTTCTATAAACGTTTTCCGTTCTTTCACTCATCTTTTAATCAAAACTAATTAAACATGAAAAATTAATTTAAACAACTGTAACCTAAACGAGCTAGTGAATACTCATACTCATAAACTATAGTAATATAAGAGAAAATGAAGCAATATATATGTTTGTTAAACTGTTTAATAAATCAAACGAAATATTTGATGTTATTCAAAAGTTTTGTTATATCAATAGCATATCAATATTATTTCATATTTATAGAACTATCATGAGAGTACTGTCTAAAAATTATCAATTAAGACATATAAATATCAATATCATTTTCTGCATACGTGAATGGACATCTTAGTGTTCCCCAATAGTACTATCAAGAGGTGACTACATCATAGTCAGTCATGCACACACATACAGTCAACATAACATCTCATTCGTGTATTTTTTGCATTTATTTCAGCATATTATATAATGCATACGCCAAATGCATAAGCGTAAATAGTTACAATATTCATAACAATATGACCGACAAAGAAAAATATCTCAATAAGAATAAAGCATATGCAAGTGTTATTAACTGCAAAATAGTTGAGAGGAAACAAATTATTACTATAGATTAAAAGTACGAATACTCACCTCGATGACAATTAATTTGTTCTTGAATTGTCTTAACCTCGGCCCTTTTAAGCCTACAATAAATATAAGTATAAAATTAATTAATTGTTTATTTTAATTAAATTAAATTTTCAGTATTTAAATATAAAATTTTTATATTTATTCGGTGTAATCCTAATTTATAATTATAAATTCATACTAAATATCTTACCTTTATAAATCCTCCCGGTCAAACCCTAAGCCCCTAACCTATGTGAAGTCCTCTTCTCCCCTTTGCACGCGACGATCTTCTTCCTATGCACGCGAGCTTGCCTTCGACTCCCTCCTGCTCGAAGTTAACGATGTTGCGAGAGTATCTCGACGTTTTTTCTACCTTCACGCGACACTAGAGTTGTTTGACGCCTCCTTTACTTGACACAAAGATCATCGCCGCCTCCTTTGTTCGATGATGTTCCCAGACCGGAGCGTCCTCTTCTTTTGACTCTACTGGTAAGTCGTCTTCTACTATGAATTATATGGGTTAACTTCGCTCTTCAGCTTCGGACTTGTTTCACTTCAACTCCCCCTTCACTCAACTCCTTGTTTCAACTCTCTCATGTCTGACTCTTCATTTCCTCTTCCGACTATTCGTTTTCTCTTCCCCGATTCTTTGTTTCCTCTCCCCCTGTGACTGAACGGAACTGTTACAATCTTCGTCACTTAAACGTTTTCTCCCTAAAATTTAAAAACATATCTCAAGTCATTTCTCATTAACAGATCGATACTAGCAATCCATAAATTTTATGATGAAAATGGGGGTCAATAATTAAGATGAAAAGGTAATCATGATAAAGGTAAAGATTCCAAACTCATCAAACCTTTCCACCATTAGCAACAATAGGTTCTTTAGACTCACTATGATTGACTATTTTTTTTGTCAGTCTGCCGACTTCTATGATGGAGTTCCATCTGATTTCTGATCTTCAAAGCTTTTCTGTCCAAGAGATGGACAATATCTTGTTATATGATCAGATTATCGACACCAATAGCAAGTGTTAGAGCTCATCAAGAATTCAACTTTATGTTGTCTTCCACATTTAGCACAACTAACTCTAGTACCCGGAGTTGTACCTCTGCTAACTCCAACCGAATTATTCTTGAACTTCTTTTCACATGTTCTGCAATCTTCCTCTTGTGCATCTTCTTGCGCTTCTGAGTAAGCTAATAGTCAATCTCCACTTTTTTTAGCTTGTTCCACTGATACCAAGTATTCATCAATCTTTAAAGGTACTAACGGTTGTCTGAAAGAATCGTTTAGTCCTGAAAAGAATCTAAAGCATTTTTCTTATGTAGTAACGATCAATTGTGGCGCAAACCTCGATAGTGCAGCGAATTCTGCTTCGCACTACATGATTATCTTCTCTCCTTGCCTCACTTTGATGAACTTGTCATGCATCTATCGTCAACTGGATAGGGGTACGAACTACTCTCTATAAATGTCCACAAACTTCTCCCAACTCAATTTGATGAACCTGACGCTACCCACACCACCACCTTTTGGTTTCTCCATCCATCACAAACGTCGACAACGGTACTCTTCTGTCATCTGGATAAGTCATGTTATCTAGTATCTTCTCTATCCTCATTAGTCAGTTATTCGCTTCAATCGGGTATTTAGTTTTCTTAAACAAAGATGGACGCAGATCTTAAAATATCTTCAATATCTTATTCATGAAGACAGTATCACTTCGGATATGCTGCGATCTGGACTCATGAATCAGCTGAGTCATCGCCATCATCATTCGGGTGAGGATATTCGTGTTCACATTTATATCAGGTTGTATTTCTTCATTTTCTATTGAATTCTCTTCTATGATTTCAGGTGTATCACTATGCGTAAATGAATAATAATTAATTTTATAATTAAAAAAAATTATTATAATTATCTTATTGGCTCTTTCATAAAATTTCATTAATTAATCATAAAGCTTGGCTTGATACCACTTTTCTCACAACCCTACCCCTACCCAGGGCTTGAAATTAACCAAGGTAGGAACGGACGGTCAGACGGTGTGAATTAAAATTTTGATATCCAATTTCTATAACTAGTAATTAGCAAAATAAAAGTGTCACTAATCAAATAAAAAGAGAGCATTAAATTTAATTTTACCTCTTTACTGGTTGTCAACGCCTTCTATAAATGTTTTTCCTTCTTTCGCTCATATTTTAATCAACTAATTAAACCTTAAAAATTAATTTAAAACAGTTGGGAGTTAAATGAGTCAATGAAAACTCATACTCATAAACCGCTGTAGTATAAGAGAAAAGAAAGCAATATGCATGTTAATTAAAATGTTTAAAAAATCAAATAAATATTTGATGTTATTCAACGAGTTTTGTTATATCAATATCATTTCAAATCTACACAACCGTTACAGGTACACGTCCAAAAATTATATCAATTAAGATACATTAATATCAATATATTTATTCACATACATGCATGGATACCTCAATGTTTATTCACTAATACAATCAAGGGTGATATCATCATAGTCAGTCATGCACATACAAACAGCCAACATAAATATCGCATCAGTGTATTTGTTGCATTCATTTCAACATACTATGTAAAGCATACACAAAATGCATAACAGTAAGTAGCTACAACATCCATAATAATATGACTGATAAAGAAAAATATCTCAATAAGAATAGAACATTTACAAGTGTCATTAATTGCAAAATAATTAACAATAAACAAATTATTACGATATATTTAAAAGTACGAGTATTCACCTCGATGGTGATTAATTTGCCTTGAAATTGTCTTAGCCTCGACCCTTTTAAAATTTAAGCCTACAATAAATACGAGTATAAAATTAATTTACTTATTATTTTAATTAAATTATTAATGTTTCATTATTTAAGTATTAAATTCCATATTATTTGGTGTAATCTAATTATATATATATAGATAAACAATTACATATTTATGATATACATCTATTATAATAATAAAATTCTTATTAAATATTGTACTTTTATAAATCCTGTCGGTTGAGCACTAAACCACACGATTCTTCTATCCTCTGCACGCAACAATCTTCTTCCTGTGCACGAGGGCTCCGCTTCGACTCCCTCCCGCTCGAAGCTCGAGAAAGTTGTGAGAGCATCTTGATGTCATCTCTGCCTTCACATGATGCTGGAGTTGTTCGACACCTCCTTTGCTTGACACAGATGTCGTCGCCTCCTCCTCTGTTCGACAAAGTTCCCAGTCTGCAACGTCCTCTTCTTTCGACTCTACTGATAAGACATCTTCTACAATGATTTATACAGACGAACTTCACTTCTTCAGCTTTCGACCCCTTTCACTTCATTTCCCCCTTCGCTCAACTCCTCGCATCAACCCCCATGTTCAACTTTTCACTTCATCTTCCGGCTCTTCATTTCCTCTTCCCAGATTCTCGTTTCCTCCCCTCCCCTGTAATTGAAACGGGACAGTTGCCAAATTCGAGACAGTTGAAAACCCCAATATGTGGACCACAAAATCAAAAGAGTTAAGAAACTTCTAATTTTATTATCAGGTGTCTTGTCACTAGTCATAAGGTTACACATATAAGGTGGTTCCTAATGAAATTTGAGAGAAAATTATAAGAATGATATCAATTATGCAGTGAAACATGATTAGAATATGACATGATTCTCTCGAATGAATTTAGGGTCTATTTAGGGCAGCTACAACTTATTGAATAATCTGCGGATAAGCTGATTAAAAATAATTTGTTGATAAGCTAGGTTCGGTGGCTATTACAAATTTTTATTTTTTTGGAAAAACCAAATCGCTGCGAGAAAGCTGTCACCGCACCAAAATTGGTGCGGTCTGAAAACGTTGTTTTCAGCATTTTGAAAATGCACAAGCTGTCAAAATGCAGTTTACCCAAACAGGTCAGGTGCGTTTCCAAAACGCCACCGCACCAAATAAACTGCGTCAAACGGACCCTTAATGGTTAAAGTCCGACGGCGTGGAAGGTTATGGCTCTAAGGTATAGCATAATCATTTCTTAAAATTGTGTAATTAGAGGAGCACCACAGCAATCTTTGGATAATTTTCCCATTAGACGTGCTCCTAATGGGCTTTATTTAGATTAAGGGTACTCAAAAAAGAATATTAAAAAAAAAACACACCATTTATTATGTCTCCCTCATGCCTCACCCATCAGGTAAGACAAATCCCACTTGCTCTAGACGTCACACAAAACTCACCCCACTCTCCTCTAAGCTCACATGTCTCCACTCGTAGTTGTCCCCTTCCTTACTGTCTCTGATTGACTCCTTCCAAAGCTGCCACCACTGCAATGTTATCTTATTATGGCACTCTATTTGACTATTTGCATATAAATCAAGCCCACAACCTACTGTGGCGCTGTCCTTGAGCATCCCATTGCAATATAATTTGTATCTAATTCATGGCCAAAGTTTTAGGTTTTGTAGTTGATTTGGTATTATGTGATGGTGTCATATGCTTCAATCATACAAAGTCGAGTAATGGATGACGTGCACGCCAAGTAGAACTACTACTTATTTTTCATCTTCTTCTAGACTAGAATGGGTTTCACGGGTACTAACTACACCTGATTACGGGCGCTAAAACAATGTCAGGTTCAGGGCGCTAAACAGTCCCGATTTGGGCGCTTGGAAGACGGGGGTCGGCCTATCAAGCATCGCAGAAGTGGGAGCGACACAAAAGCAGGAGCGAGATCGTGATTTCTCGCGAGGTTTTGCAAGGGAGATCACGCGTGAAGACTGGATGGATCTAGTCCAATTCAGCTTGGGGCATCACGAATTTGCTGTTCTAGGGAGTGTTTTTTGAATTTCTCTAGGATTCTCACTCTCTTCCTTTGTGTAAAAGCTTCCTCCGTCCTGAGGGTGTCTATAAATTGTTGTCCTATGTATGTAGAGAGTCAGTTCTGGTTGTGTTGTCTTCAAATCTCCTGTGTGGAGTCCATTTCCCTTTTACAGGTTGAATCCGATGAAATGGTGGTGCTCCGGTTGTATCCTTCTCCAAGGTGGTGATTGTATTATTCCCTTCTAACTTCCCAAACCTTATCCACCCCACTCCTCAGCAGCCTACTCTCCCTCTGTCACCCCAACACCATGCCGCCCTCTTTTCTACAGACTATCACTATTGTCCACCTACCTAACTCCGTTCTAGGGAGCGCTTTCTGAATTTCTCTAGGCTTCTCACTCTTTTCATTTGTGTAGAAGCTTCCTCTGTTTGGATGGAGCCTATAAATAGTTGTCTTAGGTAGGGAGTCAGTTCTGGTTGTGTTGTCTTCAGCCCTCCTATGTGGATTCCATTTCCCCTTTATGGGTTGTACTGAGATGGTGATGTTTCGGTTGTATCCTTCTTCAAGGTGATGATTGTATTATTCACTTCTATCTTTCCCAAAAAAAAATCAAATCTTCTCCTTCCCACTCCTCAGCTGCCCAACTCTCCCTCTGTCACCCCAACACCCTGCAGCTCTCTTTCCTACATACTATTACTGTTGTCCACCTACCTAACTCCGTTCAAACTCCCCCACCTCCGTACAGCTGCTGACGACGTACAATTCTTCAAACTTGTTGTTCCTACAGTTCCATACCTTAACACTCAACCCACCTCGCCGATCTCCACCACTCATCGGAATACATTTAGGAGTATGTACTTCTGTCATTTTGTGTGGGTATTGTTATTTTCTCATCGGTCGGGTTGTAAACCTATTTTAATATTAATTTAAAAAAAATTGTGTTTCCACTATTTTCCTTACTAATTTCGGTATCATTTATTATCAGAGCTAGCTCAACCCTAGTTCTACCCTAGGGTTCCCCAGCCACCGCCCCTGACCAATTCACCTTCCATCTACTTTTTTTCTTCCAATTCTCAACTCTAATCATGCCACCACGATGGGATACATCAGACTCTACTCTGGAAGAGATTCAGCGAGAAATTTGTCATCTACAACGAAGTCTAATAGAGCTGAATGATGGAAACCAATGAGAGGTTACCTTCATCCGTGATCAAGAGAGTCAAAAAGAAGATAGGGACGTGGAGATGAATTCGTTCCACAGGGAAGATCACAATGACAAGGAATATCGGTCACGTTGTTTTGGTATTCAATATCAAAAGAGGCCAAGAGAAGAGGTTCATTATGGAGAACGGCGGGACTTTGGCATTAAGATGGACCTCCCAGTGTTCAAGGGAAGCATGGACCCCGGTGAGTTTATTGACTGGCTGCAAACAGTCGAACAAACTTTTGAATACAAAGATTTACCAGAAGACAAACGTGTCGGCTAGCCTCTACTAAACTGAAGGACACTTCCCTATGATGGGAAAATATGCAGAGGCAGCGGAAGTGGGAAGGTAGTGAAAAGATCACTAGGTGGGAGAAGATGAAAAAAGTAATACAAAAAGGTAACTCCCACCCCACTATCGCCAGAATATATTTCTAAAACTCCACAACTTGCAGCAGATGGATATTTCAGTTGAAGAGTTCACTGCCCAATTCGACCACTTGCTGATAAAATACAAACTGACGAAGCCAAAAAAACATAAGAAAGCCAGATATCTCAGGGGTCTGAATCCCATCATCAGCATTGGGATATAGTCACTGGACATTAGGGGATGTCGAGACATTAGCCTTAAAGGTGAAAAGACAACAAAAACAGAGTAGGCAGCAATCATCTTTCAAGCAATAATCTTCAGGCAAGTTGTCACTTATAATTACTACAACCGATAAAGATCTCTCAGGAGGCGGGCAAGCTCAGAAAGGGGAATGACACCACGGATTATAGCAGGAAGAAACAAGAGAAAGGCAACTCCTCCAGCACGATGTTGGTCAGGAAGTGCTACCGATATCATGGCTACTACCACATTGCCTCCAGCTGCCCACGGGCAGGGTAATCACACTTACAGATCAAGGTACCGTAGAAGAAATTAGTGATGAAGAGAAAGACGAGGCACAGGGTGAGAAGTATCAGCTTCCCCCGGATGAAGAAGAGGTGCTCGTGATTTGACGAATCCTAAAAACCGAGGACACGAGAGATTCGCAGTGGCTTCGCCGCAACAGATTCTACACCCGTTGCACAATGAACATAAAGGTATGCATTCTCATCATCGATGGTGGAAGAGCCAAGAACGTGGCGTCGACACAGATGATAAAGAAATTATGACTCGCAACTCAGAAACATTCTGTCATATTCACTGACATTGCTGAAAAAGATAAATCGGGTCAACATCAACAGAAAAAGATTGGTAGAATTTTCGATCGGAGGCCAGTTGTAAGACTAGGTGTAGTGTGATGTGGTCCTTATGGATGTTTGTCACCTCTTATTAGGACGCAGTGGCAATATGACCGAAGGACTTCGCATGACGGATATAAAACCACAAATTCTTTCACCAATGACGGGAAACGCATCACCTTTTTTCCTTGTGTAGAAGCTTCCTCCATCCAAAGGGAGCCTATAAACTGTTTTCTTAAGTATATAGGGAGTCAATTCTGGTTGTGTTATCTTCAGATTTCCTATGTGGAGTCTATTTTCCCTTTGTGGGTTGCATCCGAGGAGATGGTGATGCTCCAGTTGTATCATTCTCCAAGGTGGTGATTGTATCATTCCATTCTACCTTTCCCTAACATTTTCTTTCCTACTCTTTAACCGCTGAACTCTCCCTCTGTCACACTGACACCCTACCACCCTCTTTCCTACAAAATATTAGTGATGTCCACCTACCTAACTTTGTTAGAATTCCCCCCCCCCCCCAAACACCCCACTACCGTTGCTAACTACTTACAATCCTTCCCACTTACTGTTCCTACAGTTTCACACCATAACCTTGCTTCCACCAGCAATCTGTTGTTGTCACCAACCCCGCTAACCATCCCGACCCACCTCGTCAATCTCCACCACTCATTGGAATACATTTAAGAGTTTTTGCTTGTGTCATTTTGTGTGTGTGTTGTTATTTTCTGTTCGATTCAGGTTGTAACCCTATTTTAATATTAATGAAAGTTTGTCTTTTATGTTTACACTATTCCCCTTACTAGTTCCGGTATCAATGGGGCAAATGTATTTCTGGGGTTGAGCTATAACTTATAATTAATCGTTAAAAAGTACTATTTCATCATCCTAAACAAATTAGATGAGTGCACCGTATGATCGTGCATACTGCAGCTTATTTCTAGTCAATGTAACCCAAAAGTAGAACCATAAGACCAATGCAACCTAAGCTAAATCAAACTAACTTAGATTCACTAATCTTTCATCATTTTTAAAAAAACCCCATCCTTTTATCTTTCGAATGAACGTGAGAGTTTCTACCTCCTCCATGATTCCTTTTACTTACTCTAGCCACCACAAAGCGATTGGGAATAGTTGATGGTGATCACCATAAGTAGATGAGACTTCAATTTATGCAAATTGCATTTTAATTCTTTAGTTGCATTTAATATGTGGCGAGAAGCAAAAAATTTTTGTAAACACTTACAGGAAAAAAAAAGGTGGATATGCCACGTGTGCCACCCCCCAATAAGAAAACCGGCGATGGACTATACGCCTCCTTTCCCTACCAAGAAGAGCTAGATGCAGGATAATACTAGCAAACATCAGTAGATAGTTGCACCAATATATATATGTATATGGCCAACTAAAACAGTCTTTTACCCAAATTTTTACCTAGAAGTGAATATGTGGATAGAGCAGCTCTAATCATATATAGATTCTTGGATTATCTCCTTTAGCTTCATATGCGTGGAAGAGGCAAGTGGGGGTATCTTATAGAGAGTTGAAAGGGGAAACAAAGAAATAAAAGAGCACACATTAGAGAGAGGGGGGTTTAGAAAGCACCCAAGTAGATAATGAGTAAAATGACCAGCACTGATGCAAAAACATAAAGTACTCCCGAACAAGAAAATGTAAAAGACTATAAAAAAAAAGTTGAGCATAACTTGAATTCAAATGGAATGTTGAGGGCTCACAAAGTGATCCACAAGCTTGAAGTGTAATATGTTTACTTTCAGCTATTCTAAAGTTCTGAAAACGGAATGTTGAACATCATGAAATTACAAAGGTGAACTATAATAAACAACCAAAAATCTCTCTTGGTTAGCTAATAATTAACGAGAATTGAGGTTGGACATTAACACAAACACCCGCGCCTAATTGAATTACAGACCAAATGCCGAGAACGCTCTCAATAACGCATATCAGTATGCTCAAGATCGGTGGCAGAAAATTTGTAATGGGTGGAAGAAATGGATGAAAATATATGTTGAACCAATCAATCATCGGATGACTCAAATCATATATCCAAAGTCAAAAAGGGTGTAGAATGTCAATATTTATATCCTTTCAAATTAAGGCCCAGCTTTGTCTTTAGCAATAAAGGCTTGAGAGGAACACTATGGTTATTTTTGGTTTAAAGGTTTAATGATATAAATAGCTAAGTGACAATATAATGAGCTCAATAGATTCATATTGAAGTTGGCTCAA
Source organism: Phalaenopsis aphrodite (assembly GCA_003013225.1). NCBI lineage: Eukaryota > Viridiplantae > Streptophyta > Magnoliopsida > Asparagales > Orchidaceae > Phalaenopsis > Phalaenopsis aphrodite. The sequence goes on from NEWO01000318.1 coordinate 494,791, forward strand.
ATAAATGCATTGATAAATGCAATTATAAGTGTCGTAGCCAGTTCAATTGCTCAAAATGAGGTAATACTCACCTGAAGGGAATGCATCCTAAGACATGGAGGATAAAGGTTATGTGTAATGGGTTTATGAGATTCAATCCTCAATGGTACAACCAATTATTGCAAATGTTATCATTTATTATAAGAATTGGAGAATTAGTTATACATTCCATTTCCAGACTTGTCTGGTATTTATACAATCTTAGGAGAGTGCCTAATTGAAATATAAAAATCAAAAAATAATAATTGCAACAATCCATAAATGATATATAGGCAGAATAACAATTAAATAGTCTTTTGATTGATGAATGAGCAGTAGGGAGATCCCGCAGATCAATAAGGTGGAAATACAATAGTAAGAAAAGAAGGATGTAAGCTAGTTTGCATGACTTCTTGTTGGCAAAAATTATGTAGGCATTTCACACACTCTCTCAAATAAATGAATAAATTCACAGTTATCAGATAGTTTCTAACAAACTACCATAGATAATCCTTTAGAGAGTGTCAAAATCTTTCCAAATTTTGTTACAAACGAACAAAGGATACAAAGTAAACTATAATCAAGCTTCTCTTTTATAAAATATCTGTCAACTTCAATATATTTTATATTATCAAGTTACATGGGATTGCATACAGTGGTGATAATTGACTTGTTATAACAATAAAATATCATAGGATATTTTCATTCAAACCATAATTTGAATTGATGTTTTGTAATTCTCATATTAAGGTTAGATGAGCATTCAATTCTAAAAGAATCTGAGCTAGATGGGGTGCCATTAGTGTTATTTTTTTCTATTGAAGGAAAATTGTGATTTTATTAAAAAAAGAAAACATAGATAAAAAGAAACACACCAATGCCTGACCAATGCATGAATAAAAGATGCAGTAATAAAAAAAATTGAGGTCATGCAACGATGAAAGTTGCACCATTGAAAAAAATGTGTGGTAAAGTAACGATAAAGCTTGCAATAATAGAAAAAAGAGAAGAGAAGGAATATAGCACAACAACTAAGATAAAAAAGATTGAGTATTACATTTTATTATTTGTGAAATATTTATTCAACTCTCGTTTAGCTTGTAATACGAAACATATTAAAATCAAGGAATAATAATTATTGAAGAACTAGAATGATCAACAAATTGATGAGCATAGAGAATTATAATTATAAAAGTAGTCTATGAATTGATGAAAAATGATCTCACGGATCGATGAGTTGACAAAATACAAGGAAGAAATGAAAGATAAATGATCTAGTGAGTGTGAGTTCCAACTAGGAAAGATTATGTAGGTGTATCACAATACACATGGTAAAGGATAGCTTGTTGTATCCATGGTGACAAAATACAACTCGTAGCTAGCTCACTTCAAAACATTCCTTTACGCACGTAGTAAAGTGGTACCACCACTTTAGGTGTAGAAGTAACTTAAGCTTGAACATTAGGAAGGATGAGCATCTCTTCTCAAAATCATATTTAAGTATGCTTTTTTTTTTTTTTTTGATTGAGCCACCTTTATCTATAGGGCATGGTTGTAGGTCTCACTCGAGCAGTGCAATCCACTTCCTGCTAGGACTAAAGTCGATGAGATCGAATCCATGTTTAGCCAATCAGATCCTTAACAAATGATTGAATATAAATCTTATATAAGAAATACAGGGTCTTCTATCTTCGTATTCACATCATGAAATTATCAAGTCTAAACATGATCCTTCGCAAGCATAATAGAGTTGATAAGTTTCAAATCAAACGATCAAATTTTCAGATGATTACCAAATTGATAGAAGATTTCAACCAGAGGGAACTATTCACAAAATTAAGCTTCAAAGTCTAAAATCTATTTAAAATTTAATCATCTCAATTCCTAAACTCGATTTCCTGTAGTAGGCCAGAGTTAACAAGGTTTAGATTCAATCATGTGCAATCCCAAACCCGATCTTTTACTAGCAAGAAAGTTGATGGGGTTCAATTTTAATTAAATTAATAAATTTTTAAAATTCATAAAAATTATAAAATATCAAAATTAAAAACACTTAAAAGTAAAAAAGAAAAAAATTGTCAACCCTCCGCACTTGTTTGTCGCGACAAATTATGATTCAAATATAGTCAGTGTCACATCATATGCATTACTAAACTCACCCTCAAATCAATCTATGCCAATAAGGACGTGGCCCGTATTTTCTGTCCTCATGACTTGGCTAGTCGGCTCCACAAAAAAATGTTAAGACCTGAGCCCTCTGATCGGGTCGGTGTTGTCAAGTGACACTATTAAAGTACAATCACGGTTATGCCTATATGTTCTCCAATGGCTCTCTGCTCTTTGAGACATGAATCATTGAATATATTTTATAGGGAGGAAAGCCCTATTTTCACTGAAATCGACTTAAATTAGTCCTCTTAGGCAAACATCACCCTAGGTCTATAAAGTTCCCTTAAATGAATCAACCAATGGTTGTTGATAATGATATTTTGGTCGTGTTGGGCCGACTGCATGCCTGACTAAGTAGACTAGAGTCTACGAGAACTCGGGACAACGAAACCATGAGATTTTGATCGGGAGTGTCATTATTCCCATAAAAAAGAAAGAAATGGTCTTAAGCTTAAAATGATAAATTTTTATAATCTAAAAATTCAATCAAATTTCACAATGTAAAACTCTAAATTGTTGTTACTATAAGTTGAGTAATCAATATCTTAATGACTAACCTTAATCGAAAATACTCTCTCATTATCAAGAGCATTAATTAATCATAGGAGCTTTCGCTAATGAGAAACCTAGAACCTCAAGTAAACTCTCTCGCCATTCAAGGTTCTCAAAAAATGAGTAACAACAATTTATGCTCTTGATAAATTAATGATAAATTAAACATTAATTAAT
>NEWO01000318.1:502820-513560 GCA_003013225.1 Phalaenopsis aphrodite
ATTTCCAGAGCTGACCGAATGATTTATTTTTTTTAGGAAAAAAAATGTCTTCTCTTGCGATAATTATGAAAAATGCATTAAATGGAGACAATATGTGACAGAATCACAAAAAGATGAAAACAACACCATTCAACAAAATTTGGCTATAAACAACAGACTTTTGGTTCACACATGAGTTCACTATTTGTTGAATCTTGATTTGTCCTTGAATCTCTCCCCAAGGAGTAAAGCTTAAGTCAAGAGAGAGAGGAAAAGATGAAGAGAGAGGTGAACAATAATGAAAAGTAATACATCAAGTTTATAGTGTTTTATTCACAACATGATCTCTCCATTTATATTGAAAAATATAATACGATGATGCTACATTGTTGTTGCTGTTTTAAAGGATGTTGTATAGGATATTTTTTGTATTTTACATGTATGAATCTATTGCTCGGTTGTTCTCTAGCTCAATTGGCTTAACCTTAGTCGGCTTCGGGCCAGCAACGTCATCTCGGTCTGCTGAGATCCGCTCAATTAGTTTGGTTGATATGAGGCACTCGGTATATTATGACTCGGTTGCCAATCCAGGACTTCAAATGAGAAACCTACGGGCATCCATAGGATGGTTAGAGATATTATGAAACATAACTTCCCTTGAATCGACTTTCTTATGATAGTTGGCTCGGATGCTCTTTTATTTCATTTTTGAATGAATAACTCATTTTGGTGCCCTTTGGTCGTCTTTTGTCTGTCATATGGTTCGGTCGACTTTAGCCTCATCAGCTTGGCTTGGACAACTTCGCATGTTCAAATAGGTGAGCCCCATGGTCTTCTATCAATGGACCCTCATACGTCAAACTAATTTTATCTGGAGCATTAGAACTTCTCAGAATTAGCACTAGCTCATTTTTATATGCATATTTTAGTTTCTCAATTCTTTTTTGAAAAAAACACTACAACAAAAATAAGAGAATTTAATCTAAAAAGGATATCACATTTATTCTTAATCAATTATTCAATAATTAAACTCTTTGGATTTTTATATTTGTTTATCCTTATAAATAATTGTGTGATGAAGCATTTTACATTCCATTTTTTGTTTTGCATCCCTTCTCATTTGAAACTGTCAGTTTCCAGGGGCGATCATAGAAAAGTCGGTATCCTCAACAAAGATTTGCTTTGTGTTGCCTAAAGAAACAATATTGCCTGGAAGGCAAAAAGGAGAAAATCATTGTTAAGAAGAGAGAAGTGGTCGCATTAGCGGAGCAGGTCTGATTTGTTGCCAAGCTATTTCACTTTTAAAAAAATAATCATGATGATATTTTTGATGTGTTGCTAAAGATTTGGGTGGTATGCATGTAAATATGAATGTTTAGGTGTTAGATATATAAATACGTAAGATTTATGTGATATGTATGTAAATGCCCCAGAAATTAAAGTTTAGGTGACATGTATATAAATAAATAGGAATTGAGTGGTCTGCATGTAAATCTTAAAAAAACTAATACATAAGTTACATAAAAAATTTCTTTTTTAAATCACCAAGTAGGCTTTTAAAAGAATCAGGTCTTTTTTTAATAATCTAAACTCATCTAGAGATCTCTCCAAATTAAAGAGTTTTTATTAAGGAAAAAAATTTGTATCAGAACTCTAATCAGGATCTGTCATGTGTACAGACAAACCCACCTTAGTAAACAAAAATTAATTTAATATACGGGTGGGTGTGTATGTATACGTGACAGACCCTGATTAGAGTCCTATACAGTTTGCACATGAGTCCTGATGCAATTTTTTTTTTCTTTTTAACATACCCATAATTTGAACTACAAACCAAAAATATGGCCTCCAAACTTTTATAAGGTACATGAAAATATGAAAAAAAAAAGTTTTTATAATTTATTGTTTTAACATGACAATACATAATAGATTAAATAGAAATCAATTCCCCCAGTTTTGAAGCTTATGAAGTTTAGAAGTGTAAAGGGAAAAAAAAAACATTGCTGCGCACCAATACTTCAAACCAACTCCTTTATAGCAGTAGCAAGCGAATCCTCCTTCCTGATACTTCTGACCCAGTTCGCATTAATCCTAACTCTTTCAAGGCTCTGCTTCAAGGTTCTGGAGATACCAGGCGTGATTCGGGTCGCAAAAAATGCCTCGATTTCGTTTGCCTTCTCATCAGAAGTGAACTGAAAAATGAAAAGGTTGAAGATGATTCAGAAAAGACAAATCTCAAATGCCCCGCCGCGCCCCCCCCTCCCCCAAAGGGCATTTTAGTCCTAGAGTTCATAAAAATATCAATTTAGTCATCAGAGATAAGGACTATTATAACCCTGATTAAAACGAGTATGGTGAATAATTTAGCACTTTATTGAACTCTGGGAACTAAAATTGTCTTATGTGGTCGGGGGACTATTTTGGCACTTCACTCGTTCAGAAAAGGAGAATTTATAGCAGAAATGTAAGAGAACAGAATATAAGAAAAGTTCGGCAACAAACCGAAGAAACGATGCTGCTAACAAAACGTGTAAGCAAAAACCCAGACCCCCAAGTCTTTGAGATGTAGTCCCAGTTTTCCTGCAATAAGTTGAAGAAATGATCAGAGAACTTGATAGCAGTGCTTCAATGGGTTCAGCAGAACAAGCATGATTCAAACATTTTAGGGGTTAGATGTTTGACAATTTCTACAAGGGAAATTTACATAAATACCAAATAATTCCTATTTATTTACATATCTCACCAAAAGTTTGATATTTATACTTCTAACATCTTGGTGTCATAAACCTAAGCATTAAAAGCTATATTTCACTTTTAAAAAAATAGTGATGAGAATATTTTTGATGTGATGATAAAGATTTGAGTGACATGCATGTAAATACGAATGTTTAGATGTTGGATAGCTGAAAACATCAGAATTGTATGGTACGTGTGTAAATGTCCCTTTCTACAACTAGAACAAGCTTTTCACAGTACAGGAGGCTGGTATGTGATGAATTTTGTTAACAAGCTTCCCATGTTGGTTTATTTTTTTCTTCTTTACTTTGGGAACAAAAGAAAGGGGAGCGCCAAGACTTTGGACAAAGCTGGTGATAAAAAATCAGAGGAAAATAAACCAAGTGAAACTTTATAGATATTTCATCTTAGGGAATGGAAACTCGATAACTATTGATGAATATTGTTTTAAGATCAGGCCATACATAGGTGTGATAGATTTGGGAATTGAAGAGTGATTATGAGACGAAATGATAACAACATAACTCCTTGACTTAAATCTACTTAAAATTGAAAGCCCCTTATGATTAACATAAGACAACAATAATATTAAGGGGACCTAAAAAATTAGATTCATAAAATGTCACTAGACCAGCTATGTCATACAAATCCTAGCGTTGCACAAGCAAAGTTGATAATTAGAACAAAGTGAGGGATACAACAAATAGTAAGATGGAAATGTGTAAATAAAGAAAGATGAGAGAAAATTATATAAAAAATATTGCAGGGAAGCACTTCATGAAGATTTAGTCGAAAATAAATTTAAGTGGTTCATACATGTACAACAGAAAGTAAATGTACTATTAAGTACCAAGTATGGGAAACACTTCAATTTTACACAGGAGGCTTTTGATTAGAGTTATAATCGCCCTACATTTTTGTTTCAATTGATTGCTTATCAATTCCTTTCATCTAATTTAAATTTTAAATAAATGCAAACTTAATTTAATTTATTTTCTTGTTTTGCTTCCTCTAAATTTAAAAGGATCATTGTTCATATATTCATGCAACCTGGTAAGAACAAAACTGGAGGATAAGTATTACTTACACTCCAAATTCTACATGATTTAGGAATTAGATTTGCAAACCCGAACTTGTATGTCTCCATGGAGCCTGAGAACAATTGCATGTCACGGATGATCCCCAACACCATAGGTTCTCAAAATCCTCGTAAACTAAATGCAAATTATGTTGGTTCATGTGAACTTACGAGTAATTTCTGTAGTCGTGTTAACCAATGTATTTGCTTTACTCAATTTGGTGAAGTAATCAATATTGGTAAGAACAATTTTTCTTTAACCACTCACTAAAAGAAAATGACCAACAAAATCCATTCCCTATATGGCAAACGGCCATGGATTGTAAATTAATTGCAGCTTATACAAGGACTAAAGTTGCATCCAAGAAAATATTTGGCACTACACATATCATTTACAAATTGTTTGGCATCTCCTCTAAAATTGGGCCAAAAACAACCTGCCCTCAAGATTCGATGTGCTGAAGTTATTCCTCTAAAATGACTGGTATTCTCCTGAATTAACTTCTACAAGAATCTTTTTAACTTCTTCATTTTTTACGTATCTCAAGTTGATCGAAATAAATTATTTTCTTAAAAACTCCCCATCTATGAGCAGATACTATGTACCTTTGATTTCGAATCTTCTCTTCGAATTTGTAATAAAAGAATTTTTTTTTTTACTTCAAAAACTTTGCAAAAGGATTAACCCAAATCACCAAAGTTTCCTCTTCAACTTACATATTATCTACTTCCTTAATGTTGGGATGAGAAAAATCCAAAGCTAGTCTTTAGTTAAGAATTTTAATTTTGGAGAAAAGGTCGGTGACTTAACTTTGCTCTATTGGGATCTTTTCAATTTTAACGTATTCAAACTTTCTAATCTTCATCGTCATTTTAAAGAGATAATTTTGCAAGATCTCTCTATGAACTTTATATTTTCCAGATACTTGATTCACCATAAATGAGAATTTGACAAGGTAGTTAGATATTTTGCCCTAGCTTCTACTATGAAATGCAATCCAAAAATCAATGCCAGATAGTCCACCAAGTTATTGTTTATTTCAAAACCAATCTTAATACATGTGTTAACATAAACACTCTCAATTTCAACTTCCGTTATTACTAAGGCTCCATCAATATATTTAGTTTATAACCAAGTGTATTCTCCATTTACTCTCCCTTTCTACTTTCAAAAGAGTAAAGACGACAAGAAGCTAACGTTTGTGTTTTAGTTGCACTCCGTAGTGCATAAGAAATCTAGAAGCTCAAGCCCACTAACGATTTCAATATCATACTGAGTGATAAGGATTGGCCAATACATTTATAAGCTGGTGAGTGATGGCTTTGCTAGAGTACACCAAAACATGCCAACTTAACCATGATAGAGTATCTCAATTTCGCTACTCAAGAAAACTTGCTCCTAACATCTTATCGAATAAAAATAAAGCTTGCGATCTCCTCTTCTACCCTTGAGAAAAATACTAAATCTTCGCTTGGATTAAGATAATTTACAGATAATAGTAACAAAGAGAAAAGCAATTTCATACTCTTAAAAAATATTTCCACATTCAACATTCTTATTCTTCGAATGTTGTATCCGATAATTTAGATAGAAAATTTTCAAGGAATATGGTGACCCCCATAATAAAAAAAAAACCAACAGTTAATTTTTCTAGTGACTTCACTAGGAATAGTTCCTCTCTCCATCTCTAGTTATACTTTAATCTTTCTTTTCATCAATGATATGTTTATACTCTCCTTCAAACTTTGATCATCGATCATTTCCCTGTTGGAATTTCTTTCTAATAAGTGATGGGAGGGGTCCATATTCTCAATCTTTTGATAATGTTTATTCTTGAATTCGAATTATTTTGATCTTTTCAAAATTTTGAAGAAAGTCAAGCATTTATTTCTCAACTTTCAGATGAGAAACTTAATCCAATAATTCTTCCGATTAATCATTGTAAATCCTTGGTAGTTCTTGGAGAGAGCATTTCCAAAATAGCATTCAGCTTGTCTGGATTGATCTTTATCCCATCCAATGTTAGTAGAAGACTTGGGAATTTGCCTCAAAAGTGGATTTCATAAAATTGAGATGCATATTAAATGTCTTTAATATCACAAAAGTCTCCCTAAAATCAAGAATATGCTGGTTCAGAGTTTTATCCTTCACCAATAAAAAATTCAACAGAGACTTCATTGTTTTTCACTTTTATTGTTTGAACATGTAATCCAACATTCGCTAATAAGTAGCTCATGCTCTTCAGGCCAAAATACATCATGTTAAAATAATAAAGCACTTTCTGATAATGAATGCAATTTTTTGCAATATGTCAGACACATTTTTATTCAAATGCACCAAGAGAACTCATAATAGAAAGCTAACTGCTTAGTTGACTAAATACAACAGTTATATGAAAAGGATAATCATCTTTTGACCAAATCAAATTCAAGTTCGTAAATCTATGTGTGTTATTGGTCCTTCAATTTTTGCACAATCACCAAGTCTAAATCCAATATGAATATTGAGCTTCCCTGATGAACCCTACCCCAAGAAGTTACTAAAATTCAAATCTTATTTGCTAATAAGCTAAAATAGTAGTGATCCTAATCTTATGTTTGATGGGCCTTGCACTTTTCCCAACATTTATTCAGTGGCATGCAATGCTAATGTTTAATGTCGGCATTTCAACTGTTGACCATATATAAAAAAGCACAATATTTGTTGAAACAATTCCTCTTAATATCCATTGCTAAAATAAGTACTAATGTGGAGAGTTCATACAATGTTTTTTTCAATACTTGAAATTTCTTATTCTTCTTCGAAAGTGTCCAACTCTACTCCACTCTTGCCTTTCAATTGCAGTAACTCAATTTGTAGGCTCTCTGCAACCTTCAGGAAACAAAGTCTTGACAACAGTAAGTTATCTCTTACAGTGACCACTTTCCAAATTTCTTATATTTCTTCCAAAGTGTCCAACTCTACTCTTTTCTCAACTTTCAATTGCAGTACCTGTACTTCTATGCTCCCAGCAAACTTCAGAAAACAAAGTCTTGGCTACAGTAAATTATCTCTTATAATGATCACTTTCTCTCCAACCAAACAATTTGCTTGAGACATGGGTGAAGACTATAGCCTTGAAAGTGTGTAAAATGGTCAACCAAAAAACTCATAGTATGTTGTTAGAGGAGTCTAATATTACAAAGTAAGCCATGGTTGTGTATTGGCATTCCCTTCTCTTCAAGTAATAAGTATTACAATCATCCATTCCCCTTCTTTTCATTCTTGAAAAAAAAACAGAGTGGACCCGAAGTAAGTGTTATGCAAGAAGCGCACAATTTATCTCCTTAAAAGTGCTTTTGAAAACAATGTTCGCAGAACTTCTTAAATTAATTAAAATACTTCCAATCTGGTAATTAGGGATCATGGCAGTGACAACTAAAATATCGGTGCATGAATCCATTAAAAATAAGTTATTTGCCTCGATGAAATTAACAGGCACAACTTGAGCATAAAGGTCTCCGAAAGTGTTCTGTAAGTTTCTCATAATAAAAGTTATTTGAGACTTGCTTGCCAAGAAACTTCTGTTCTTGTCCAAGAATAGTCGGTATCACTCCACTTATGTGAACTACTTAGTCGGAATTAGCTTATTCATTTGATTCTTTGTGGATGTAATCCCTTGTCTTGTCTCCAGATCCTCCAAAACAAATTCTTTCAACTTCCCCACTTTGATCATATCCTCGACCAAGTTATAGAGATGTCGATAATCCTCCATATCATGCTCGTAATCAGTATGAAAATTGTAATATTTTGATGAATATCTAGCTCTCATGGGGGCATGTCACTTGAAAATCCTAATTTTGATTGGCTTCTATAAGATCAAGCATTTAAACTCAGCAAGGGAGGAAGAAGTTGATTCATTATTATTTTTTTTAGTAATGATGTGACTATTGGTGAGTTCAAGCAAATCAGCCAACAATATTGGTTGTTTCAATTAGAGGGTTGAAAGATATCCCCACAAACCTTGAGAAAAAGCCAACTGAGTCATTGCAAACTCCAAATGCTTGATCTCCACTATCTACCTCTGAAATCTCACAATGAAATTTGTTAATGACCCACATGACTCTTGCATCACTTAAATAGAACCATAACGAATGGGTTAATAAATATTTAAAATAAATGAAAGATATCATCATCCTCAATAAAAGAGTACGAGAACCATCTAAAAGAAGATTCATTGAAATTGGAGAAAAAAATGGAACTTTAGTGTGTCGTTAACATCTATCGAATGGATGGTAAACTCAAGATAAGTCACGTCGTTAGAAAGAACGATCTTTCCCACATAGGGGTCGTGGTAGAGGATTTTCAATTACGTTGGAGGCTTTGACTGAGATTTCCCTTAAGAACACATTCGTCAACTGGGACTTCCTCTTCTTAATTTATCAAGGAAAAGGAGTGGATTTTTTGCTTCAGTCTTGATAATAAGTTTCATCTATTGCTTTGGCTGAAGTAAATACACTTGCAATCGTTAGTTTCCCTTGAATGATTGTCTCTGGATATCCCTATTGACTAGAGGCTTGGGGGAAAGGCTGAACCGGTCGATTGGTTCAGCTTTGGGTGTTCCAGTCCAGTAGGAGGCTGGCTTCCATGGGGTGCAAGTACCGCCAAGGAACTCACCTCCCTTGCCTTTTCTCTTTGTTGCTCCCTCCTCCATGCATTTTTTGGTTGCTGCCCAAAAGGGAAGCCTCTCCTTCCTAATTTATCTCCTAGTTATTATATATTTGTTGTTTTGCTTGCTTAGGGTTAGTTTTTGGTCTTTGAGAATTCAAATTTCTGTCAGGACATCCGTTAGCATCCATTTTCTCATTCGAGGGTTATATCTGAGAGATTGGGTGGTTCTCCGATTATATCTCTTTCTCGAGGTGATAATTATCTTCCTTCTACTTATGTCACATCTTCCCACATATCTCCCGGTCGTCATATCTCGCTGCAGTTGCCCTGAAAAGCATTTTGATTGTTGTTTCTATAGCCTCCAGCCTCCCACCCGACTCCCCCTCCCTTCTGGCAATGCTTGGCCCAAACTACCCCTTGTTCTTGTTGTCTCAGCCCTCCCACAGTCGTTGCTACCCAAGAAAGTCAGGGAACACCTCCTTCTATTGTACCACCGCTATCCACCCCAACTCCTCGTTGCCAGCACCCAAGACAGTACATACTTGTTGTCCATGCACTTTTGTACCTCCCTCTCACTGCCACCAGCATTCCTTTGTTGTCGCTACCCCCGCCAACCATTCCGATCCACCTAGCCGACCTCCACCACCCTTGAGAAACACTTTAGTGATGTTTGCTTGTGTCGTATTATTGTATTTCCCCTTTCAAGTGTGTTGGTTGCCACTATTTATTTGTTTTTAGTCATATTATTTGTTTTTCCTAGTGTTTTTTTTGGTTAACTCCAGTGTCACCTATGGCATATCAACCATTGGAGTGATTCTAAGAAGATGTTCTAGTTCGTTTAATTCATTATAAGGATTCTTTCTTCCAATTATGCTATAACTACTTGGCTGCCAATAATCTTGATTGTTCATGTTTATTGAATCTCGTGGTGTTTAGTTTTTTGTTCTTGGCAAAAGTCCATACTACCTTTAGAGAATGTTGGATTCAAAATTTACCTACGAGAACAAAACTTTACTAATATGACTCAAAAAGAAAAAAAATTAAAAGTAGAATGAAAAAGAATATGAAGAGAGAGAATATTAAAATTTGGAAGTATATGATTGAGCGTGAATGGCTTGATACATCAGAACTTCTTCCTCAACATGTATTTTTAAATTTATGTCGGAATTCTTTGTGAAATGAAAGCCTAAATTGCATGAAAAATATATTACCAAACTTCTTGTTACTGCATGCACTGGGTGTGTAGTCAAAGAACATATGAAAGGGGGTATAAATAACTCTTGCATGATCCCAAAATAAGAAAGACAAAAAAAAAAAGAAATAACATAAAAGAAAAGATATAGCACCTAATATCTTCAATAAATCAATTCATATAAATTGTTTGGAGATAAAGGAAACAACTTAAAATAGGAAAATCTAAAATATAAAAATAAATAAATTCAATCCAAGGAAATAATTTGTTCTTCATAACTCCTAACAGGAATAATTATTTCCTAATATAACTTCTAACATTGTCACGCAAGTAAAAAACATGATTAAAAATCATGTTCAACTTGGATTACAAAACATCAAACAATGGGCGAGGCGAGGAAGAACCTGTGAAATAGAACTTGAAGTCTCCAACCCGTATTGTGGTTGTCATTAGAGTTCTTGTAGTATCTATAGGTAAACGGAAGGCTCCTACAGGTAATGTTATAGTTGACTTTGTCGCGAAGTAAACAACTGCGATTTTCTTTGACTGCAGTTCCTACAGTATTTGTAGGTAGGCGAAATGCTCCCATAGGTAATGTTACAGAGGAGTTTGCATAGTGGATAATTGTCATTATATTTGACTGCAGTTCTACTGTGTTTATAGGTACGCGGAAGGCTCCTATTGGTAATACTGCAGGGGAGTTTGCAAGGAAGTTGACAACCTGCAGGAAAGGTTGACTTCTAATTGACTGCGGTTGTCGTTGGCTGCAGTTTTTGTAGTGTATGTAGATAGGCGGAAAACTCCTCCAAGTAATGCTGCAAAGGAGTTTGCATGGAGAAAAGAAGAAAAATTGGTTGTTTCAAATACTAAGAAGAACATACCTCCCTTCCCATATGGAGGATGGCAAGAAGGGAGTCCGGTGGTTCTGAAAGGAGAACCAGTGGTTATAGTATGAAATTAGGCTATGATGCCATGTTGAAATTCAGAACAATGTAGAATACTTTTATTAATAAGAAAAACGGTATAAATAACCCTTACATGAATCTTAGAATAAGAAAAACAATAAAAATAAATAACATAAAATGAAAGAAATAACATCTAATA
>NEWO01000318.1:527057-570929 GCA_003013225.1 Phalaenopsis aphrodite
TGCTCCTCGTCGACGCAACCTCATCTCTGGTCATTCTGCTGGCCACCTCTCATCTCCGATGACTAAGTACGGCCATGTCTACAACTCCTCCACTAGTGATGTCACTTCTAGCCACCGCTCCGCGGTTGAGTCTCCATTGCCCAGCAATTCAGACAATAATTATGTCCTCATCACCAGCCACAAACTCATCAGCCAGAATTACCTTCAATAGTCGCAGTCAGTCATTATGTTTGTATGCGGCAAAGGCAAAGATGCCTACCTCACTGGTGGTGCTCCAGCTCCGATGACGACAGATTCGTCATACAAGACTTGGAAATCCGAGAATAATATGGTTACAGACTGGCTTGTAACTCGATGGCACTTGATATTGGCGAAAATTTTCTTTTTTATGGCACGGCTAAGGAAATCTGGGATGCTGCCCGTGAGACATATTCTAGTGCGGACAATACAAACGAACTATTTGCTGTTGAGACCATTCTTCATGGCTTTCGTCAAGGTGATCTCTCCGCCACCCAATACTTCAATACTCTTACTCGGTATTGGCAGCAACTAGATCTATTCGAGGTGTACCCTTGGAAGTGTCTCGAAGACTGTCATATTTCGCCAAATCATAGAACAGAAACGCACCTTCAAATTTCTTATCGGCCTCAAATCTGAGTTTGACCAAACTCGCTCACGGATTTTGAATTTGAAACCTCTTCCAACAATTCGTAAAGCTTTCTCCGATATACGCCACAAAGAGAGTCGCCAAAAGGTCATGTTAGGTGCTTCTTTGTCCACAACAGCCCTCGACGAGTCTGCACTTGCTGTTCATATCCCATCCCCAGACAACCGCCAACGTCAGGGTCGCCCTTGGTGTGACCACTGCCACCGTTCTGGCCATACTCGGGATACGTGTTGGTGTATTCATAGCAAACCAGCCAATGGGAAACCCAAACGGGATCATCGGGCAGCTGCCACCATCACCACCGAAGCCTCTCCAGGAACGAGCCCATTCAGCGAAAAACAGATTCATGCTCTCCAGAAGATGCTCGGTCAGCTGTCAACAGTCCAACCTACTAGTGTGGCATCGGGTGTCACCGACATTGTTACCTATCAAGGTATTTCCCCATCCGCTTTTGTCTTGGATTCAACATCTTCTCGCCCCTGGATTGTTAACTCAGGTGCCTCTGATCATATGACTGGGAATCTCTACTTATTAATGGATTACCGGCCGTGTAATCCGACCCTCACTGTTCGGATTGCAGATGGATCAGCCTCCAAAGTTGTTGGTCTTGGTTCTGTCTGCATCTCTCCAAATTTATTCCTCACTTTTGTGCTTCATGTTTCCACTTTGGATTGTAATCTGATCTCTATTAATAAGCTCACTCATGATTGTCATTGTGTTGATAATTTTTTTCCATCTGTTTGTGAATTTCAGGATTTGAAGTCGGGAAGGATGATTGGCAGTGCTGAGTTGCACAGTGGTCTCTATCTTCTCAACAAATCCTCTGTCAGTCTAGTCTCACCCATCGGTTGTATTCCAGTATTAAGTTTGTCTTGCTTAAATCTGCTTAGTACATCTGTATTACATTCCAGCGTTAATAATGATAGTGAAATCATGTTACTTCATTATCATTTAGGTCATCCCAATTTTGTGTACCTTGGGAAACTGTTTCCTCATTTATTTATTAATAAAAGTCCTACATCTTTTAATTGCGAATTTTGTCAACTTATCAAATACACTCGTACTTCATTTCCTCGTTTATCATACAGACCCACTCGTCCATTTTCTCTGATCCATAGTGACGTCTGGGGTCCTCGTGAAAAAAATATTTCTGGGGCCCAATGGTTCGTGTCCTGTATTGATGATCATACACGAGTGACATTAATCTATTTTATGCGTGACAAATCCGAGGTAGAAGTAATATTTCGTGCATTCTATCAAATGAAACTCACTCAATTTAACACAAAAATCCAGACTCTTAAAACAGATAATGCATGAGATTTTTTCAACACCTCCCTAGGAACTTTTCTTACTCAACATGGCAACCTTCACCTTAACACGTGTGTTGATACTCCCCAACAAAATGGGGTTGTCGAGCGGAAAAATCGTCACTTGTTGGAGGTACCCCGCTGTCTCATATTTACCACATCGGTCCCTAAATGTTATTGAGGCGAGGCAACATTGACCGCTGCCTACCTCATAAATTGGATGCCCTAGTCCAATTGATGTCCTCCTTCGCCCCTTTCCAAATACTTGTACACTCTCTTCAGTTGTCCCTACCAAACTATTTGGTTGCTCCGTTTTTGTTCATATTCACAAACAACACCGCAGTAAATTAGACCCCAAATCTATCAAATGCATATTCATAGGGTATTCGACCAACAAGAAAGGCTACAAGTGTTATTGTACTTCAACTAAAAAGGTCTATAATTTTATGGATGTCACCTTTTTTTAGCATCAATTATACTACCAAAGGTATGTCATTCAGGGGGAGAGTAGTCGTAGTGAACAATGGCCATGTCTTCCTTTACCAACTGACACGGGTCCCTCACCGGCTGTCAAACCTCCTTCATCTCCTATTCAACCTCCTTAGTCTACACAACCCACACCTTCTCTTATTCAATCTCCTCAGTCTACACAACTCATTCCTCAGGAACTTCGGGTCTATACAAGACGAAACAGAACTGCTGAAAGCATAGAAAACCTAACACCTCTTCCAGCTGCTGTCCAAGAATCTAATCCAGCTCCAAAACCCTCTGAGACTCACTCAGGTACGGAATCTATAGACACTAGTGATTATGAGCTTACCCCGCCTGTGAAACATGATTATGATGTTCCTTGCACTCAACATCCTATTGCCCGATTTGTTTCATATGCAAGGTTATTTCCTACCTATCATGCATTTGTTTCTTCTATTGACAGCATAAAAGTTCTGAATTCTATTAAGGAAGCTCTCTCACCCGGAATGGAGAAAAGCTGTGAATGAAGAAGTTGTTGCACTAAAAAAGAGTGGAACGTGGATTGCGTCTGATTTGCCAAGGATATGAGACCAGTAGGATGCAGGTGGTTATTTACAATCAGATGTAATGCAGACGGAAGCATAGATCAGTTAAAAGTCCGACTGGTTGCAAAAGGTTATACCCAGTCATACGGAATTGACTACCAAGAGACAATCGCCCCAGTAGCCAAACTGAACTCAATTAGAATCATACTCTCCATTGCAGCAAACCAAGACTGGTCCCTTATGCAACTTGATGTCAAAAATATATTCCTTAATGAAGATCTTGAAGAGGATGTATACATGGATTTACCGCCTAGTCTCAAAGTATGCAAGCTCCAGAAATCTCTGTATGGTTTCAAACAATCTCACCGTGTTTGGTTTGCCCGATTCACCAATTCAGTAATCAAGTACGGTTATACTCAAAGTCAGGCTAATCATACAATGTTCACAAAAAGATCCGAGAAGAAGATTGTTGTACTTATTGTGTATGTTGATGACATCATTCTTATCGGTGATCACACTGAAGAATTGACAAAGCTAAAGAAGTTTCTAGCCCATGAATTCGAAATCAATCACCTCGGAGACTTGAAGTTCTTCTTAGGAATGGAAGTTGCAAGATCCAAAATGGGGATAGTCGTAGCTCAAAGGAAGTACACATTGGACCTATTGAAAGAAACTGGTATGCTTGGATGCAAACCAATAGATACTCCAATAGACCCATATAAAAAGATTGGAATGGAGAATGATAGTTTATCTGTCGACAAAGGACGATATCAGCGGCTTGTTGGAAGACTTATTTACTTATCTTACACCAGACCAGACATAAGTTTTTCAGTAAGTACAGTAAGTCAATTCATGAACTGTCCTACTGAGGAACATATAGGAGTTGTCAACCGTATCTTAAGATACTTAAAGATGACACTTGGGAAAGGATTATTATTCAAAAGGAATGATAGTCAAAAGGTAGAAGTCTTTACNGGAGTTGTCAACCGTATCTTAAGATACTTAAAGATGACACCTGAGAAAGGATTATTATTCAAAAGGAATGATAGTCAAAAGGTAGAAGTCTTTACTGATGCTGACTGGGCAGGAGATATATCCACCCGACGATCAACATCTGGGTATTGCTCTTATGTATGTGGCAATCTAGTGATACGGAGAAGCAAGAAGCAATCGGTAGTATCTCGGAGTAGTGCAGAAGCAGAATACAGAGCACTGGCGCTTGGTATCTGTGAAGGACTGAGGATCAAAAGATTTCTCAAAGAGCTTGGAATTATGGGAGAAAATTCTATCAAGATGTTCTGTGACAATCAAGCAGCAATCAGTATCGCAAAGAATCATGTTCATCATGACCGAACGAAACACATTTAGATTGATCGGAACTTCATTTCAGAGAAGGTGGACAATGGAATCATTAAATTGGTCAATACTCCTTCTAGACACAAAACCGCAGACATTCTCACCAAGGCTCTCCCTAAGTCAAGTTTTGATAAGCTAACCAATAAGTTGGGCATGTATAATCTGTACAACCCACCTTGAGGGGGAGTGTGGAATTACGCTCCTTATTATTTACTTTAATTCTATTTAGTATTTGTTATATTTAGTCATAGTATAAAAAGGGTAATTCCTTAATTATAGGTATTTATGTTTATTCAGTAATTATAGAAATTACTTAATTGTAGGAAGATTTCTTTCCTCTTTCTCTTTCTTGTACTCACCTATTTATAGGTGAATTATCTATGTATTCATAGAAAAAAAGGATTATTCAAAATTCACAATATTTAACAAAAATCTGTGTTTAAATAGCGTACAAAACACCCCCCTAGGTAGATCTATCAATTCAAGCAAAAAGGCTATTTTTCTTAGAAATGCAAGGAACTTAAACATGCGCACTGAAAATGTTCTGGAAAAATTAAAAAAAAATGAAAACGATGAAAACATATATATATATATAATACTAGTTCTCTTTGCATACCTGTTTAAGCTCCAATTTTCCATCCCTCAAGGTCACATCAACAACTGGATAACCCTGCTGCTTAGTCCATGAATTCATCAAAATCTTTACCGGTTCACCTGAGCCCTCCTCTAGAACATTCCACAAGTCTTCGGTCTTTGCATTGGAATAAGCAAATCTTTTCACATATGAAGCCAACGATTTCTGAATGACAGTAATAATTTCAGAGATATAGAAACACAGGTATTGCATAAATCATAATAGAGCTCACTTCTAGAGTCAACCAAAACATAGACGAAGATACATTTGAAAGGTAAGAAATCTATTAAAATCCAGAGAAATGGCGTGTACATTCATTATTTAAAATTCAACTTTAGTCATCGCCTTTTTAGGTATGGTATACTTTAAGAAGCAGATAATTTTATTGCAGTAAAAAGAGAGGAGAAATAAACCAAGAAACCACTTTTAGTTCAGCTCAAAGGTGTAAACTTAGGAAAAACTTCTACATTATCGAGAAATTCATCATAACAAGGAATAAAAAACTTCTAGAATCAGTTCATAGCAAAACCAAACCTGAAAACACTCAGCACCAAGGAAACATTGCAACATTCGGATCAGAGAGGCTCCTTTTAGGTAACTAATTGCATCAAAAATTTCATCAATCTCATTAGCGTGATTTATATCAACCTGCAGAGAAAAAAATGTGATTATTGCCACATTGTAATGCCAAAGTAAAAGAAATTCTTCACGTGTGTATTGCAAGCAAAATGAAAGACGGTTCAACAAGTTATCGATAGTTTGACTGATGGAGCAAGGCATAAACAACAGTGATGTGGAATTTCCTAATGCAGCTTTTAGGTGGAGCTCATATAAACTATGGATTTTTTATAAATATTATGGATTTCAGTCGCATGCAATTTGCTGTTCTGGTTCCCCTACTTCTACCACTATCTAGTTCCTGCTCTGGAGTTTGTTGGACTTCTTTTTATATATGGCTTTCCCATCAGTAGAATTATAAGCCTACAGTTTATTATATTCAGGACATGTGAGATTTGGAACCTGAACCCTGACTTGGATAACAGCAAGGTTGCAATTTGTTATCATGTGATGGAAGTAAAAGATTTGAATCCTAAATACGACTTGGATAAGGCCGTAATATTGATCAATTTTGAAATAAATCCTTCAAAAAAGACTTAAATCTTAGTGTTTAGTAATCGGACTGGTTTGTCCTTATATCAGCATATCTATTAGCACAAGGATAAAAATTTATAATAAATAATCAGAAGCATGCAAGTTTTTATAATTCTTAAATTTAATTAAATTACTTCCAAATTTAATTTGAAATGAACCGGGCTACAAGTCATTGAAAATACTATTTGAAGCTATATCTAAATCTTTTAGTTTTTTTTTTTTCATCTTTTAGTATTTAAGCATGATACTAGCATCCATTACGGTTGTCAAACCCGCCTCAATTCCCAAAAATAAAATCAATAGCATCTCATCTAAAGCAAATAAAATACTTTATTGCTAGAAACACGTATGGTTGAAATTTATCCAATTAATAAAAATATTGTTCATGAATATTGATATAAGAAATCAATAGCATATCATCTTAATATATATCAGATTTTGTTACATCTAAACTTACATCTACATTAGATGATCATCACGAGCATAAATCAAAGCTTAAACAAAATTGAAAGATAACAAAATTGATTTTGAGATTACAAATGTACCCAAACATATAAGAAATCAAGTCCACGTAGTGAAACTAAACAAATAATGCTATTGTAGTTGACCAATCTGAAAATCTAACTTTTAAATAATTACTTCATAAAATATTTTATGATAAATGATTAGATTGATATTTATTATTTTTAGTTGATTTGATGAAATAAATTCATAGAACAAGCCTCACAACAAGGGCTAAGTGACACCAATATTTCATAAATTCATTAATAATAAATGACTTAAATGAAGCCCAAAATATAAATTCCATATATGTGGCAAATCCTAAAAGTGCATCATACATCCAAGCAAATTATCAAGTCATATAGGCCTTTTTATTATTATTATAAATAGTGGTTTGTGTGCTTTTAAATATTTTATATTCTCATTTTCTAAGAATTAATTATAGGTCATTATTGGAATTCATTAAGACACATTAGTTTCATATCATTTTTGTTACTTCCCTCATTTCAAATAGTTGGATACTCGAAGAATACTGGTTATATGACAATTATCAGCTTTCTACGGTTGCAAACAAACAATACATTGAGCTTAAACCAGTGATAAAGTAGTGGTGCATCTAAATTCAAAAAAAGCTTTCATTTGGAATCTGTAAGAAGTAAAAACAAGAAACAACAAGTCATTTCTAATGTATCTGATTCAAACATATTTCATGAACTTGCTATCAACTTCATGGATTCTTCACTTTTCACTCTTCTTTATGAATTGACATCTAATGCTATGTTGGACATAATATATTTCTTATTTCTGAAATTATTTTTTATTATGAGGTTGTGTACACTGTTGGTGATGGATTCCAAAGATAGCAAGTGCACTAGCCATGCAATATTTATGTGATGCATGTAGATTATATTGCATAGAGTGCAAACTTACCATAAGAATATCAATGCTCAATTTTTGAAAGTTGATTTATACGAAGCTAAGTACATCAATGTGGAATTTGTCAAAGCAGTTTTTAGTTTCTTAAGAATATAGGTTTTTCCATTTAATACAGTTCAGAATTTAGTTCTGTGGTTCGGAATAATCTAAGTTCCTATAGTTTTGACAAAGTTTATTTCGGTTTCATTATTTCTGCTGCTATTTACTCTCATATCTACTGCTTGTTGGGCTTCTTGTTATCTACAATTCTCCTTTTGCTGGAATTATAGGCCTGCGGTTTGTTACCTTCTGCTGGATTTATAGGATTTAGATAATGTGGCTTGAATAACGGCAGGCATGTGGTTTGTTGCCCTTTGCTAGAATTGTAAATTTGAAATTGAACCAGCCTTCATGAGACATGAATATGGGGGGTTGGTTTTCGTACAATCAACTAAAATCAAGACTTAAATTTTCAATTTTGAAGGCCAAACTAAGCTGATTTGGTATGAACTGACAACCATAAGGTAATGTAAAAATATTGACCTTCCTAATCCCATAGTGTATTTGTGAAACACCTCCCCATGCCTCCCAAATCCTTCTTATACGCACACACTGCAATACTGCACACCTAAACACCTAAATATAAGTGCAACCCGTTTTACTAGTCAAAGCACCCTCTTTCCAAGCCTTATACACACATCCAACTCACACAAGCCCGCCTTTAGAACAAGTTCAACTCCCGTAACAAGTAAATGCACACAGAGAAGTGTCAAAATAGTTCCCTAAATCTTTGCAATGGCCCATTTTAATCCCAGAGTCTATACAAGTGCTAATTTGGTCTCGAGACACTTTTAATATGAACGGAAATAATCCCCACGGAGGATTGTATTAGCCCCAATTTGAAGAATATGAGTATTAATTTGACACTTTTATACCTGAGACTAAAATGACCCCATTAAATAGTCAAGAAATTTTGTTCGCACTTTACTCTTAATTCCAGTTGAACCAATTAGCCTAATCATCATAGGCAATGATGCAAAATTTAATTCTAGTTAAATTCAGGTTTTTTTTCCATTGGATTTGAAAGCAAAAATATTCTAAGAGTTTTAACAACAAAATTTTGCATGCTAAAAAAAAAATTGGCATGCTCAAAAAAGTACTTCACCTCAATAGGATGTGATTCCGCAAGTGCATCCAGGCGAAGGCCTGAAACAGTGTCATCAAGAAATTGTGTCCAGATTTTCCATTCAGGAAATATGGAATCTGCTGCTAAATAACTAACCTGTAAATATACAATTAAACCCATTCAACAATTCCACAAGTACATCAAGTAAAGAAAGTCACAAAGAAGGTGAGCTTGGCTACCCATGTCGCAAATCCCTCATTAAGCCATAAATGAGTCCACCATTCCATGGTGACAAGATTGCCAAACCACTGATGTGCCAATTCATGCCCAACGACGGTTGCCACCTGAAAGTTCCATTCAGACACAACAGCCCTTCAAAATGATGAGCAATGGTAATATCATTTTCTTAAACAAAGTAATTAAGAAAACCATAAGATATTAACGGAAAATTGGTTATGCAATTGAGTATTGCTACTAGACATGGAATGTAAATTAACAAAAGATGAAAATAAATATAAAAAAAAACTAAGCAAATATATTTTTCAATGGTGTGAAAAAAAGGAGAAAAAGCAAAGCAAATATAAGTTACCCTTTGCTTATTTGCAGCTGCTGAATGGCGTTCATCATAGAGAAGAGCCGTTTCTCTATAAGTCACTAAACCATAGTTCTCCATGGCGCCAGCAGCAAAATCCGGAATGGCAATCATGTCAAGTTTAGGAAGTGGATATGGAACTGCAAAGTACCTGGATTATGGTGATTAATCATTAACTGGAAGTAATTCATCGAGAAAAGCAGTTGACAACAAAGAAGAATAACAATCAATGCGTACAAAAAATATAAAACCAACAGATAAATAGTAAGAAAACTTCTAATGGAGAGAAAACTAAATAAAAAAACCTAGTAATACAGAACTGAGCAGCATAAAAAACCAAGAGCAAAAATATATATATATATATATATATGGAAAATAAAATATCAAATATAAAGTCTGTGAATTACTCTTTATAAAGATCTAATGTTTTCACAGCTACATCCAAAGCAAATTTTCCTTGATTACTTTTACCCACTTGACAATAGACTCGAACATTAATCCCTGAAGAAGATTGAAAGAGAAAAATAATCAGAACTTGATAGGTGAACAAAAGATCTGATTCAAATAATTTGAAATCATACTGACTGACCATCAGTTGTGGAGGCCTCTACAAAATCAAACAAGCCCACAACAACAGCAACCAAATAAGTAGACATAATGGGAGATTCCTGGTAATATAGCTTCTTCACATTCCCGTTGACTTCTTCTTTAATAACAGGCATATTTGACAATGCTACATGATCAGAAGGTACTTCCAAAATTATCTTGAATGAAGCCTGATTTAGGAATAGAGAAAAATGGCTTAGAGCAAAATAAAGAAGGAAGATTTGCATATATGCCAATCTATGCCTATGTATAAGCATATCTAACACAAAAACTTCAATTTTTATATACATACCACCTTACCTATGCATAAAAGGGTGTACTTCACCTTTTAGAAGTTAAAATGGTGGTATTTTTTATGTGAATAGAAGGATTTGGGTGGTATAAATTTAAAAAGTAAAAGTTTAGGTGTTAGATATGTAAATATATAGGAATTGAGTAGTATGTAAGTAAATGCTCCAATAAAGAAACAGTATTGGGCTCTTGAAAAAAAAATAAAATGAGAAAGAATTAACAGGAAAAATGTTAAGAATTGACTGCTGAAAGAATATTAAGAGACTAGCAAAATTTTAATAGCCAATGTTATCAAGAGCAGAACTAAAATATGCAAATAATTATAAGCCAATTAGTGCAACTAAAAGGGTGATCTCTCAATCGAAGCAAGCCTTTAGGAAGGAGCAGCCAGAATGCATCCCATAGTTGGGAGGGGGAATACTAAACAACTACAGTAATTAGTGCTAGTTAGAGTTTAACTGGGCTGACTAGGTTAGTTAATATTTAATGGTACTATACAAGCTAATCAGTATCTGAATGCAAAAATTATGGACATTAAAAAAGGTTTAAAATGACCCGAGTGATTATGAGTTAATTAATTAGAAGTTAAAAGTGGTCTAATTAATTATTTTGATAATAAGGGGAACTAGTTTTGACTTGAAGTAGGAATTTTTAGCGACAGATTGGGAACATCAACTATACAAAGATTTTTACCCTGTGGCCACGGCTTTATTTTGCCATGGTTAAGGTTTTCCCTTGGCACAGGTTATTGGGATAATTGCCCTTCTAATGTAGGAAAAAAATCTCAACAAAGGATGTCTCTGAGGTTTAATAGAACAAACTTAATTCATATAGGAATTGCATGGCTTTACTTTCGCGCATATGACATTCCATAAGTCCCATTTCAGTAGGCTGCCAAGTGCTTGAGATGGGGGGATTTGAGATAGTTGTAAGCCCCTATATGTGGACCACAAAATCATAACAGTTGAAACTTCTAATTTTATTATTAGGTGCCTAGTTGGTGGTTCCCAATGAAATTTGAGAAAAACTTATGAGAATGATATAAAGTATGTAGGGAAATACGATTAGAATAGGACGTGATTCTCTCTAATGAATTTAGTTGTTAAAGCACAATGGCATGGAAGGTTATGTCTTTAAGCTATAGCACGATCATTTCTTAAAATTGTGCAATTAGAGGAGCACCTCAACACTTTTTGGACAATTCTCCCATAAGGTATGCATCTAATGGACCTTATTTAGGGTTAGGGTATTCAAAAATAAAAATTTAAAAGAATATTAAAAATAATAAAAATAAACACCCCGTTTATTATTTCTCCTTCAAGCCTCACTCATCATGTAAGACAAATCCAGCTCGCTCTTGACCTCACTCAAAGCCCAGCCCACTCTCCTCTAGGCTCTCATGTCTCCTCGTAGTTGTTGTCTTCCTTACTGTCTCTGACCAGCTCCTTCCAAAGCTACCACCACCACAATGTCCTCCTATCATGGCATTCTATTTGATTATTTGCATATCAATCGAGCCCACAGCCTAATGTGGCACTCTCCGTGAGCATCCTATTGCAATGTAATTCGTACTATTTTCCTGGTTGAAGTGTTAGGTTTTGTAGTTGATTTGGTATCATTTGGAGGTGTCTCATGCTTCAATCATACAACGATGAGTAATAGATGGTGTTGCATGCCAAGCAAGGCTACTAGTTATCGTTCATCCTCTTCAAGACTAGAATGGGGCAAATGCATTTATGTTAGGTTGAACTATAACTTACACTTAGTCATTAAAAAGAACTATTTCATCCTCCCAAGCAAATTAGATGAGTGCACCTTATGATCGTGCATACGGTAGCTTATTTCTAGCCAATGCAACCCAAAAGTTGAACCACAAGAATAATGTAACCTAAGTTAAATCAAACTTGACTTAGATTCACTAAACTTTCATTAGTTTTTGAAGACCCCTTTATCCTTTGAATGAACAAGACTGTTTCTGCCCCCACCATGATTCCTTTTACTTCCTCTAGCCACCACATAGCAATTGAGGATAATAGTGATCCCCATAAGTAGATGAAACTTCAATTTATGTAAACTGCATTTTAATTCTTTAGTTGCATTTAACATGCCCTCTCATCGGATGACTAGATGCAAAAAATTTTTGTAAGCACTCACACAAGAAAAAAAAAAAGTGGATATACAGTGTGTGCATCCTTACCAACAAGAAAACTAGTAATGGGTTATTAGCCTCCTTTCCCTACCAAGGAGAGCTAGATGCAAGAGAACACTAGCAAACATCAGTAGATAGTTGTATGCATGTATGTATATATATGTGTGTGTGTGCATACGTATATTTATATATATATACACACACATGTATATATGTATGTATATATAGCCTAGTAATGGAGTTATTTTACCCAAATCTTCACCTAGAAGTGAATATGTGGATAGAGAACCTATGATCATATATAGATTCTTGGATTATCTCCTTTAGCTTCATAAGCGTGAATCAGGCAAGTGGGGATATTTTGTAGAGAAATTTGGGCGGGAAAACGGAGAAATAAAAGAGCACAAATGACAACGAGAGAAGGTTCAAAAAGCACCTAAGTAGACAATGAGCAAAATGACCAGCATTGAAGCAAAGACATCATGCACTCCCAAGGAAGACCATGTAAAAGACTAGAAAGAAAAATGAGCAAAACTTGAATTCAAATGGAATATTGAGGGCTCACAAAGAGGTCCACAAGCTTGTAGTGTAAATATGAAAAAGAATGTTGAGCAGCATGATATTACAAAGGTGAACTAAAATAAAGTCCCAAAAATCACTCTTTGTTAGCTGACAATTAATGAGAATTGAGGTAGACCATGAACACAAACACCTGTGTCTAATTGAATCACAGGCCTAATGCCAAAAACACTCTCAATAAGGCATATCGGTATGCTCAAGACCGGTGGCAGAATATTTGTTTATGGGCGGAAGAATTGGATGAAGATATATGGTCAATCAATCAATCATGGGATGCCTCAAATCATATATCCAGAGTAAACTAGGGTGTAGAATGTCAAAGTTCATATCCTTTCAACTTAAGGCCCAAAATTGTCTTTAACAATAAAGGCTTGAGAAGTCTAATATGGTTAATTGGGGTTTAAAGGTTTAATGATATAACCAACTAAGTTACAATATATTGAGCGCAATAGATTCATATTAAAGTTGGCACAAATAAATGCATTGATAAAAGCAATCATAGGTGTTAATGATTGCCACTCACTCAGGCATTAGCATAGCCAACTCAATTGCCCAAAATGAGGTTAGACTCACTTGAAGGGAATGCATCCTAAGACATGGAGGACAGAGATTATGAGTGACGGGGTTATGAGACTCAATTCTTAAGGTACATCCTATTACTGTAAATGTTGTCATTTATTATAAGAATTGGAGAATTGGTTAAGCATTCCATTTCAAAACTAGTGTCGTATTTATAGAATCCTAGGAGAGTACCTAATTAAAAGAATAAAAATCAAAAAATAATAATTACAATAATCTATAAATCATATATAGGCAAAATAACAATTAAAATAGTCCTTTGATCAATGACTAAGTAGTAGAGAGATCCCATGGATCAATGAGGTGGAAATAGAATAGTAAGAAAAGAAGCATGTAAGCTAGTTTGCATGACTTCTTGCTGGCAAAAATTTAGTAGGCATTTCACACACTCTCAAATGAATGACTAAATACCATATATTCCATGTTGCCAGATAATTTCTAAAAAGCTACCATTGATAATCCTTTAGAGAGAATGTCAACAAAATTTCCAAATTTTGTTACAAACAGACAAACGGAGTACAAATTAGACTATAATTAAGCATCTCATTTATAAAATATCTATCAACTTCAATATATTTTATATTATCATGTTGTGTGGGATTATGTACAATTGTAATCATTGACTTGTTATAACAATAAAATATCATAGGATATTTTCTTTTGAACGATAATTTGAATTGATGTTTTGCATTTCTCATATTGAAGTTATATGAACATTCAATTCCAAAAGAATCAGAACCAAAGCGGATGCTAGAAGTTATATTTTTATCTACAGAAGGAAATTTGTGATTCTATTAAAAAAAGAAAACATAAACAAAAAGAAACACAACAATGCATGAATAAAGGATGCACTAATGAAAAAATTTTTGAGGCCATGCAATGATGAAAGTTGCACCAATGAAAATATGTGTGGTAATGTAATGATAAATTTGCAATAATAGAAAAAAATAGAAGAAAAGGAATATAGCGCAACAACTAAGACAAGAGGATTGAGTACTACATTTTATTATTTGTGAAATATTTATAAAATTCTAGGTTACCTTGTAATATGAAACAAAAAAAAAATCAAGGAATACTAATTATTGAAAAATTAAAAAAATCAACAGATTGATGAACAAGTAGAATAATAATTAAAAAATTAGTTTATGAATTGATGAAAAAGGATCTCACGGATCAATGAGGTGACAAAATAAAAGGGAGAAATGAAGATGAATGATCTAGTGAGTGTGAGTCCCAACTGGTAAACATTATGTAGGTGCATCACAATACACATGGTAAAGGATAGCTTGTTGCATCCATGATATGTCGTAAGTTCCAAGACTGATTTAAGTCAACCTAGCTCATTTCAAAGCATAGCTTTAAGCACATGGTAAAGTGGTTTCCAACGCTTTAAAAAAATGATAAAGGGGTTCCACCACTTTAAGCGTAGAAGTCACTTAAGCTTGAACATTAGGAAGGTTGAGCATCTCTTTTCAAAATCATATTTAAGAGATCAAATTAAGCTTTTTTTTTTTTTATCGAGCCACCTTTGTCAATAGGGCATGGTCGTAAGTCTCACTTGATCAGTGCAATGCTCTTCCTAACTAGGACTAAAGACAATGAGATTGAACCATGTTTAGACAATCTGATCCTTAACAAATGATTGAATATAAATCTTATATAAGAAATGGAGGGTATTCTATCTTCGTAGTCACAACATGAAATTATCAAGTCTAAACAAAATCCTTTGTTAGCACAATAAATTTGACAGGTTTCAAATCAAACAATCAAATTTTCCAATGATGGCCGAATTGATAGAAGATTTCAACCAGAGAGAACTATTCTCAAAACTAAACTTCAAAGTCTAAAATCTATTTAAAATTTAATCATTTCTATTCCTACACTCGATCCTCTATAAGCAGGAGAAAGTTAACAAGGTTTAGATTCAATCATGTGCAATCCCAAACCCGACCTTTTACTAGCAAGATATAAAATTAATAGGGTCCAATTTTAATAAAAATTAATAAAATTTTAAAATTAAAAAAAAAATTATAAAATATTAAAATGAAAAAAACACTTAAAACTAAAAAGAAAATATTTGTAAAACCTCCGCACCAATTTATAAAGGGCGAAAATTATGATTGACATATAGTCAGTGTCACATCATATATATCACTAAATTTACTCTCAAATCAATCTGTGCCAATAAAGACGTGGTTTGTTTTCTCTGTCTGCATGGCTTGGCCAGCCAGCTCCACAAAAAATGTTAAGACCTGAGCCCTCTGATTGGGTGTTTATTGTCAAATGACACTATTAAATTACGATCACGGTAGTGCTTATATGTTCCTCAGTAGCTCTCTGCATTTTGAGACGCGAATCATTGAATATTTTTTATGGGGCACAAAGCCCTATTTTAACTAAAGTCGACTTAAATTAGTCCTCTTAGGCAAACTTTCCCAGACCAATAAAGTTCCCTTAAATGAATCAACTAATGGTTGCTGACAATGATATTTTGGTTGTGTTGGGCCGACTAAATCCCCTGATTAAGTAGATTAGAGTCTACGACAACTCGGGACAACGGAACCATGGGATATTAATCGGATGTGTCATCATTCTCACAAAAAAAAAAGGGCTTAAGCTCCAAGTATAAATTTTTATAATCTAAAATTCAATCAAATTTCACAATGTAAAACTCTAAATCGTTGCTACTATAAGCTGAGTAATTAATATCTTAATGACTTACCATAATCGATAATGCTCGCTCATTATCAAGAGCGATAATTAAACATAGAGGCTTGCGCTATGTGCAACCTCGAACCCTGTATTAAAAAGTCCTCAAAAAATGAGGGTGAAATCTTTGTGCAGTGTCTTATCTACAATTTCATGTCTTCTAAAAATTTAACCCGAAACCTCAAGTAAACTCTCTCGTCATTCAATAGTCGAGAGGGGCCAGGGAAACAAATTTTTTAAGCTTGTGGTCGGCAAAAATAGAAGAAGTTAAGATAATTTTTTTTTTTTAAAAAAAGGACAGTTTTCAACGATTTTAATTTAGATAAATTACTTTTGACAAAATTTCTTAAGAAACTATTAAGGAAAAAAAAACAGCTTTTAGAAAAAAACATTAGGACAATAGATGTCACGTTCCGAGTAAAACAAAGTCAATTATCTCAGACAGTATATACAGCCCACCTTAGCCTATTAGTTGGAAGCTTAAACTGCCACGCAAAGATCTTAGATTTGAGACCTTACATATCCGTTGTATGTGTAAATCTGACATTATATTCATTCAAAGCCCCTCGCGAAAATCTCAGACAATGACTTCTCACAACGTAACTAATTCATCAATGAGAAATCTTCTAAAACAGCAAATATCATTCAAAATAGCTGGTTAAAGAACCAAAATCAAATTTAGAAAAAAATTGTATTAAAAAAGTCAATATAATGAATCCGCAAAATCGCCTTACCTTGAATGCAGGTTCATCCCAACAAGGGAAGCAGCGTCTCGCATCGGCGGGCTCGAACTGGGTCACCGCCATATTCTTATTCTCACCATTATGCTTGTAAACACTATTGGAAAACATAATAAATATATAATATGAAAACTCTAACCAAAACATAATTCAGATCAAGCAAATCAATGAAAACACCTTCTGTAAAATCCTTTCATTCGATCATTTAGGGTTCCTTCAAATCCAATCCACAAAAATCCTTCCCCGTGTGGAAGAACATCACTAAACAAAAGCACCAGTATTTCATCATTTTCAACTATGGTAATCTCTGACGGACGCAATACCTGAGATAACAAAGCAAAAAAAAAATTAATAAACACAATGGAGTTCACATAAACAAAGAATCGAACTATGCAGCAAAGTAACTACCTCAGAATAGCCATGACCACTGAACCAGACCGACTGATTCTCCACGGTGAGCTCGGCGGCATTGAGGACCAGGAACCGCGTATCCTCAACCACATCGACGGCGATCTCGACGGTACCGGTGAACTTGCATGCATCAAGATCAGGCTTGAGGAAGATGTCGTATCGCTTTGGGATAGCGAATTTGGGTAGGCGAGCTTGCCCTTTGAACTGCTCCAGGTTCTGTGATTCCGCCATTGCTATGTTTCCCTCCGGGCAACCGATGCCGTCTTTATGGAGCGCTGTATGATGGTTTCGTGTGGATTCTGCAGTGAGAAATACAGAATTTCAATACAGTAGAATACTTGAATTGCCCCTTAAAAAAAGTGAAATTTACATATCTAACATCCTATTCTTTTGTATTTACAAACTAAACCTTTATATTTACATATATGATATTCGTTGCTTTAAAAGTTAAAATATGTATCGCTAATAATTTTATTTCTAAAAATTTTAGCACCGTACATATAAATATGAGCGTTTAAAAATAAAAATAATAAAAATCACAAAAAATAAATAAATAAACATATAAATATGAAAGTTTAGGTTTGAGATGTAAATACGTAAGAATTGGGCGATATGTATCTAAAATATCAAAATAAACAAGTGTCAAAAAACTTTAATCTTTAGATATATTTCATCTTATTTATATGATATATTTAGAAATTAAAAAAATAATATTTTTATTGTGATATAAATGATTTAAGTGGTATAAATCTAAAAAATAAAATTTAGTGTCTGTTTGGGGCAGCTTATTTGGTACGGTGGCGTTTTGAAAACGCACCTGACATGTTTGGGTAAATTGTGTTTTGACAGCTTATGCGTTTTGAAAACGTTGAAAATAGTGTTTTCACACCGCACCTATCTAGATGTGGTGGTAGGTAAATTGTGTTTTGACAGCTTATGTCTTTTGAAAAAGTTGAAAATAGTGTTTTCACACCGCACCTATCTAGAAGCAGTGGCAGTTTTCTGGCAGTGATTTGGCTTTTCAAAAAAAAAAATTTATAATAATCATCGCACATAGTTTATTAGTAGATTATTTTTAATCAGTTTATCAGCAGATTATATAAATAAGTTGCAGCTGCCCCAAACAGAAACTTAATTGTTAGATTTGTAAAGATCTTAAGAATTGGTTTGTATATACATATATATAATCAAAATAAAATAAAATAAAAAGCGCGGTATGAAACCGTTTGATATGAATAATTCAACTTTTGGTTTGGACTCATCATCTTGAAGATTTGGACCATCTTCTGTTTGAGTGTGTGGTTGATATCTGATTATTCCCTCTCACAAAGCCTTATGAGGAAGAGTTTGTATTGTTTGTATCATGCACTGTCATGAACTGTCGAAAATGTCAATGCTCGTGGTTAGATGGCGGCATTTTGACGCCCCATTAAATCAGCCCATGGAGATATTATGATGGCTATAATTTTGTTTTTTTTTTAGTATTTATTTCAGGTTTATTATGGGAAGATTTACATTATCCAACACCTTAAAATCAAAATTTACATGTATATGTGTGTGTGTAACATCTTAGATATTCATGAAAAAGTGTATTTTACTTTTTTTTATTTAAAATAGTCATATTTTTAAGTGATATCGTGTCATGAATATTGTAATATGGAGATTGATGGCCCGCGAGGAAGCAAGCTCACCTGCTGAGGTGTGGAGGTGGTTGGGTCAAGCTCGTTGATTGAAGCAGATGAATTGAGTTTGTTGGCCAAAGTGGTTGAACTCGATCGGAGAGGGTGGTCGGAATAGAGCAACATTAATAATGCAAATCATATTGATGGAGACACTCATAAATCCTTCATTACGAATGCTGCCGGGCTATTAAGGCAAAAGTCTTTCGTCAAGTCAGCAGCAAGGGTTATACCGACCTTATCTGACATCCTCAATTCAATGTGTCATCAGGTTTCTATGACCCTCATCTTTTGGTGGTACTAGAGAAGGCGTTCGCAACGTTCATGCCTGACAATCTGACAACTTCGACAGTTGTAAATCTCATTCACATTAAATTTGTAAAACAAAGTCTCATTTATGAAAGAGAAGAGGATCGGGGAGGGAACTATTTTTTTTTTCTGTTGAGTTGGACTCGTTTTTTATCTCTCTCTCTCTCTCTCCCTGCCCCCTCTCCTTCTTTTCTCCCTCATCGATTTTCAAAGGACCTCTCACTTTGCTCCTGGTTGAGGTTAATGAGGACCTACACCAGAGAGGGATAAGTTCCTCCAAGAATGAGCTTTATTAGCACAATTCTAAAAATTAAGTGGTGTATTTGATCCATCTTTCTCTCTCTCTCTCTCTCTCTCTCTCTCTCTCTCTCATACATTAACAGGACTTTTTATGAGTTGCCTGTATTCAAGAATGGCATGGGATCCCACATCCCAAAAAGATTCAATAGATATAAAATATTTTGGTGGTATAATTATAAAAAGTAAAGTTTAGGTAGTTAGACATGTAAATTAAAAAACAAAAGGTGATATGTATGCAAATATCCCTTTACCATATTGAATTCAATATTTTTCTTCAAGCTGCTTAGTGCATGGATATAATTCATTGCTTATTTTAGAAATTGCACCAAGCATTTACGATGGATGAATCTCTATTATTTCCATGCATTTAGGATGGATGCACCTCCAGCCTAAACGGGGTGGATTGAACAAGTAGTTGGTCAACGAGAGGGAATAATGGCATTGATCTGGCTACGCTATCGTGCCTTTCACTTGGAACGACCATCGTCAGTGTCCAAACGTGCGGACATCGCACGTAATAACTTTTCGAACAAAAAAATAGAAATGATTAAATTAGTTATTTTCCTAAATAGTATGAACATCTTAGAATTATGGGAAAAGTGAAAGTGCTCGTGATTTTCCTTCTAATTAACACAAACAAAGTGAAATGAAATTAAAATTTGATTGGCAAAATCGAAATAACATTTCTCTTAAACTAAGAAGTGTGAACTTAAATAACAAGAGTTAGTAGGTAACTTAGGGGCTATTTGGCTGAGTGAATTAGTAGTGTGTTTTAACTATTTTGCAGGGATCTGAGAGAATTATATGTTCGGTATAAAAAATTTAAAATACAATATAAAGTTTCAATGAATTTGAAGTTCACAATATAATTCATTTGGACTTAATTTAGAATTCGGTCGATTTGACCGAATTTAAACTACGTCATTCATGTAAAATGCTATATACAAGTTGCTACCACCCTTCCCCGTCACGGCAGAAGCTTTTCTTCGCTCACCCGTCGCCTCCTCCTTCAGTGGTTGCCGCCCTCCGCCATTGCAGTTCATCACCGTTGCATTTTGTCATCGCCACCGTTGTCGCAGGTCATCTTCGTCGGCCTCCTGCCTCCTAACTTGAGAGTCTCTCATGATCACACATGGGTAGCAAACTCATCGGCATACAGAACCTACGAAATAACCGAATCATCTTGACAGGGAATCCTGTCATATGGCAAAGCACTTCCGGGTCATAAGAGCAGCGAACAATTTGACATATCCCAAACGGGCGACAACTCATTGATAATCATGCCGTCGAGATGATATCAACAACAACAAAAGGAGTGGCAGGGCTCGATAGAGGTAGTCAAAGGAATGGAGGATTAATCCCTATAAGGTAGAGATAGTCGGGTTAGGGTACTACGGACCCATCATCCCAAGCTACTAGGTCCCTAAGTCTACCTGGTCGTGAAGGTAGTCGACCCAACATGTACAACGATTATCGATCAGCAATTCATGAATTTTGTCGTTCGTGGGAATCTTAATATCCCTAAAGTCAAAGTAATGAAACTCTATAATATGACTATCAAGTGAGCTCAAAGAAGTGAGACTTATACCAGCCGAAATTGCAAGTACCACTGGAAAATAAGAGATGGGAGATTCAGCTACAAAGCTGGAAACACTCCTAATAAAAAGGACTTATACCTCGTATTGGTTGAGGAGTCTCTAAAGAAATATGTGCACCGGACAATCACCAAAGAAAAATTTATGTTGGCTTAGTCTAGTTTGAGAAGCATAAAGGTTTCTCCTCGATACATGCAAATGATACAGTTATCTGGAGTGGTTCATAAATATTGTGGAGGCTCTATTATATGACTTGGGTGAAAGTTATGTTATATAACCCGTTTTAAAACTGACCCGAAGGACATGCAGGTAGGGCTGTCAAAACGACTCGTGTTCAGCTCACTAAGTAGCTTGTGTTCGATTCGTTTGCTAAGCAGATGAGCTGACACGAACAATTTTTTTGTGCTCGATATTTAAACGAGTCCAACACGAACAAAGTTTAGTTTGTTCGTGTTCGACTTGTTTTGGCTATGTATATGTATGTATGTATGTATGTATGTATATATATATATATATATATATATATATATATATATATATATATATATATATATATATATATAATAAGTATTATTTTTAAATAATTTAATTGACTATAACGCTACAAAGATTTATAATCAATTTAATTAATTAAAAATATAATGGAAATATATTAAATGAATAGTTTAACATAAATAACGAGATTTAAATCTCGCTCTACCCTTAACATCCTACTGTTGTATGATTATGGTTGTCGAAATAGCTCATTGTTTGTGAATAACTCGTGTTCGACTTGATAAATAAGTGAGTCAAACACAAACAAATTTATTTAGCTCGATATATAAATCAATCGAACACGAACAATGATATTTTTTAACAACGAGCTAAGTCCAGACTCGCTCAAGCTCAATTCGCTTACACCCCTAATCTAGGTTGTGAAAATGACTTTTTGTTCGTGAACAACTCGTGTTTAGCTCGCTAAGCAAACGAGCGGAACACGAGCTAAGCCTAGGCTCACTCACGCTCGTCTTGTTTACACCCCTACTTGTAAGAAAGTAAAAGTAGGTTTTAAAAGCTATCAATCTACTAATCCTAAGATTTTGATTATTTCAATCTTTCATTATTAGGCTCAGCTTGTGTTCTGCTCGTTTACACCCCTACTTGCAAGAAAGTAAAAGTAGGTTTTAAAATTTATGAATCTCTTAATCCAAAAATTTTGATTATTTCAATTTTTTATTCGAAGGATTTTTGTAGAAATTTTATAATTGAAGGTCCTTAATGAGCTTAAATTATAATTTTCGTAGCATCCTCGATGAACCGCAAAACAATCTAAACATGCAAATATGCTATAGAAAGTAAAAGGAGTCAAAATATATAAGAAAGACCAATGCCACTACTCCTGACCCTCGATGAGATATCCAAGGAAAAGCAGGAAAAACGGTCGAACTCCGCACATACATGCTCAGTTCTAGATCTATATAAAAATATAAAATTTGGACTTAAAGTGCCAAACACGAGCTACTGCTTCTGGTTCTCGTCACATGATTCGATGAGTAGTCTGTCTCGAAACTCGTGCTAGTACCTTATTTTTAATATAGACTCAACCAAGAGACTCTATCAAATAAATTTGAAAGAAAAATAAAGACTCGGCTTACAGAAGATTGTTAGCACAAGTTAACACATGCAATCGTATCTGAACCGTGTTATTTTTGTTGAGACTTGCAAGCAAAGGGTTAGTATAAATCATTACATGATACTCTTGATGGTACTTATGTGTGTGGACATATATAGACATGACTCCCTGCAGATTAACACAACAACATGCTACCATTTATATCAAACATAAAAGCATACCAAAAAGTCACGAAAGACATG
Organism: Phalaenopsis aphrodite; assembly: GCA_003013225.1. Lineage (NCBI taxonomy): Eukaryota > Viridiplantae > Streptophyta > Magnoliopsida > Asparagales > Orchidaceae > Phalaenopsis > Phalaenopsis aphrodite. The sequence goes on from NEWO01000318.1 coordinate 550,125, forward strand.
CTTGACTAGAACGATCAAATCAGTAGAGAAAAATATCCAGTGGCATCAAAAATACTAACCAGCACCCTAGTATTAGCTCATCACACCATCTAATGAGAAGTGTCTTAACCAGCAACTAAGTGCTCAGAATAGGTCTCTGGATATGCATGACTTTAATGGGGTCGTCACACTGGCCCCATCCTAAAGATCCAATGAATCTAAAGGGTGTCACTCGAGATGGATTTTGGAAAGGGTTGATCTTACATATGTCATAACTTGCTACATGTGTAATTTAAAAATTATGGAGGATGTGGTGAGTAGAACTATATATTTTTTATTTTTAAAATAAGGGTAATTAAATGTGAACCCATAACATGTAATGTGACACCAGTTAGATCCTTTAGATCCTTAGTACAATCACACTCATATAAATCTCGATGCTTTAACTCACATTGCTCGTCGGGATCGACCCGACAAGCAATGCTCGTTAATGCATAAAGACCAGCACGTAACATGCAATGTGACACCAGTTAAATCTATTAGATCCTTAGTACAATCACACTCATATAAATCTCGATTCTTTAACTCGCATTGCTCGTCGGGATTGACCCGGCAAGCAATGCTCGTTAATGCATCGCGTCCAACAATGGGTCACTCGCCTATTGAGTCTGTCTCACTATCCATGCATGCATGCAAATGTAAATGCAAACAATCATATGATAAAAGTGGTGAGGAGTATGTTGTGGAGGAGTGACTCAGAAACGGGTGTGTCATGGAGGCAACAACTCAAAGGATTGGTGTGCAGTGGACACAATGACCTGAAAGGGTGGGCATGATGTGAAGGTAGTGGTTCACAGGATAGGTGTGTCGCAGATGCAGTGACCTGAGAGAGTGGGCGTGTTTAGGAGGCAGTGACCCAAAGAATGGGTGCGTCATGAAGACAGTGGCCCGGAAGGGTGGGCTTGTCGTAAAAGTAGTGGTCCAAAGAATGGGTGTGCCGCAGAGGCAGTGACTCAATAGGATAAGCATATCGCGGAGGTAGTGACCCGAAGAATGGGTGTGTCGTGGAGGCAATGTCTCGAAAAGATGAGTGTGTCATGGAGGCAGAGACCCAAAGGGTGAGCATGTTGTGGAGGCAGCGACTCAAAAGGGTGGGTTTGCTATGAAGGCAGCGACCTGAAGATAAATGTGTTGTGAAGGCAGTGATTCGAAAGAGTTGGTGTGTTGTGGAGGCAGTTACCCGAAAGGTGGGTATGTCGTGAAGGTAGTGATTAGAAAAGGTGGAGGCGTTGTGGAGGTAGCCGCTCAAAGGAATGGTTGTGTCGTGGAGGTAGTGACCCAAAATGGTGGGTGTGTCATGGAGGCAGCGGTTCGAAGAATGGTTGTGTCATGAAGACAATGACCCAAAAGAGTAAGCGTGTCGTGGAAGCAGAAACACAAATGACGGGTGTGTCGTGGAGCAGTGACTCAAAAGTAGACATGTAGTGGAGGCAGTGACAAAAAAAATGAGTGTGTCATGGAGGCAGTAACCTATATATTTAGGTGTATCGTGAAGGAAACAACCCGAAGAAATTGGTGTTTCTTAGAGGTAGTGACCCAGGGGTGGGTGTGTCGTAGAGGCAGCGACCTGAATGATGTGCGCATCATGGAGGCAATGACACGAAAAGACAGGTGTATCGTGGCGACATCAGGCCAAGAAAATGAGAATACCACAAGAGGGCATTGACTCAAGTGGCGAGCATACCGGAAAGACATTGGCTTAAAAGATGCAGGCATTTCGTGGAGGCAATAAGTGAAGTGGGCGAGTGTGTCTTAAAGGGCAGTAATTTAAGAGAATGATGATTCTCACTTGAGAGAATTATCCAAGTGTAGTGAGTGTATGAATGAACATTACAAATGCAACTCAACATGCAATGATGATTATGCAAAATCTCATATAAGTAATATTAATGCACATGCAAAACATACACTGTGCAAGTGAAGTTGGTTGCTTGACACGTTGGGTCGACTGAGGAGGTCAAACCAAGGGTGATGTAGCCAACGGGCTCAGTCAGGTGAAGGTGGCCAATAAGACAAAGGACATTGGTCAACCAGGCTGGGGTAGTCGGTTGAACCGAAGTGATTGGTCGACCTGGCCAAGGTGACCAGTTTGACCAAAGTGATCGATCGAGAGGGTCAGGGCGGCCGATCAAGCCAGCCTGTCGAGGCAATGTGTAATGCCGACCGGGTTGGGGCCATCGATTAAGGCAAGGTGTAATGTCGACCAAGCTGGGGCAATCTGTCGAGGCAAAGTGTAGTGTCGACCAAGCCAGGGTGGCCAGTCGAGGCAAAGGGTAACGTGTGACATGCAACATATAAATAACACACATGATTGACCAATTAATAGGCATGTGGCCAGACCGACTAGGATCAGTCGACCAAATTGTCTAACATGGGCGGACAAACCCATGAGTATGCAAACATACAATGCAATGTACATCGACTCAAACTCAACTAACACTCTCACATAAGCGCCTTGGGTTTTAGCTATTGGATATGATGCATGAGCACTTCATGCTTTGGTGAGGAATGTTGAGAACTTCATCCTCTGATTTCTCTTAGGAGAAGTCCTTTAACGTTTGTATGACAAACTAGCTACAACGTTTTTTCTTTCCTACAAACCTCCATGATCTTATAAAATGGGCTAGCTACCAAGTTTTAACCATTCTTCAGAATTAAAGTATTCCAACCTCTCCAAGGAAATTTGGAAGCGCCAAAGCCATGTGGCATTGGGATTTCAATCTGCTAGGATTAGAGCTAAGACCTATAATAGGAAGTTGCTAAAACTCGCAAAGGAATTGACCACAAATGTGTTTTCTAACATAGGACTTCCTCTGTGAAATAAGCGGCCAATTAATAGGGTAAATGGTCGTGCCGACTAGTGCCGGTCGACCAACTTGCCTGGAGTGGGGGACCGAACCCACGACAACACCACAAAACTGGCCAATCAAAAGGCGTCTGCCCAGGCTGACCAGTATAGTTCAACTGATAGAACCATCCGACCGGGTGGCTGGTTAGATTTGTCTCGTGTGGCTATCAAACCAATAAACACGGCAAAATCTATTCATAGGGCTAGCTAAAAATAAAAAAAAAACAAATGGGTTTAAGAGAATCTCACGAACACGAAGGTTGTGGATTTGTTTCTTCTGATGGGATGAAGCTCTCCTAATGATAGGAGAGAAGCCCACGCAATTCCTTCCTCCCCCAAAAAATAAAGAAGCTCTCCTTTCTGGAGAAATCACCAGAGAGGTTCACCAGAATAGTCTTTCTTCAACATAGGAGGACACTCTCCTTTCCAGAGAGATTGCAAGCTCGCCAAAATCGTCCTTCCTCCATGCTCGGATGAAGCTTTGTTAGCCGTACTTCTCAGGGAATTTGTCGGAGAAGAAGAAGAAAGGTGAAGAAGAAGAAGAAGAAGTTGGAAGATGACCAACTCCCTCGAGCTTCTCCTTGAGGAAGATGAAGAGACCTCCTCATTTTTCCCTGCTCCAAGCTCTATACTCTAAGATGATGACGCTTCTTCAAGAAGAAGATGGTGTTCTCCCTCTAAAACTCTCAAGCTCTCCAAATTCTCTCCAAGAAAGGTCACCCTCAGCTCAAAATTGAAATGAAGTGGAATGGGGAGTGAAATGAGAATTTTTCAAAGTTAAAATCAAATCACCCAACCAAATCCCCAACTTACTCCCTTGTTTTTGTCAAAAAAAAAAAGACTAATGGAGGCTACTTGGGAGCTTTCAAATGAGGCTAATCCCACAGACTGAACACCCTTCATGAAATCCCACAGATTGAACACCCCCCATGCATATCTCCTCAAACTGAAGGAGAACTCATAAATTTTTGGCTCTAGGTGGCGCGCTTTCGTAGGGCTGCCAGGGCCAAATTTTGAAACCTGGTGAGATCGACGTGATCACAAAGGCTTGAGAGGCGGGGTCTTGCCGACTCCCTAGTGTAATTAAGCAAGTATCACTATCTTGCAGAGTGGTCATGCAACCTTCAGATGTGCCTATGGCAAAGGCAGCCTTTGTGCAACGCCTGGGAGGTTCATTGTGGCCACACCGTCCCATGACGTAATTACGTCGTGGGTTCCGTCTTGCGGTGTAGTCATGCTGCCTTCGAACGTGGCTATGCTGAAGGCAGCCCCTCAACCTTATGTGGGGAGGGGTGATGCGTGGCCACACTTGATTTGGGAGTGGCCATGCCTGACCCTTACGGCTCTTTTAGTTTTCGCCTTGGGAGTTTATTGCACGCATTTCACGACACATAAAACTCTCCATGGCCGGAACAAATCACATATGCCTTAAAATAAATGTTTGGCTTGCCCCTATAAAGGGGAATCGTCACAGACTAGTGATAATCAATATCGTACATGACTAGGATGTGGTAACCCTAGTTCGGAGACGACGCACATTTAATAACATCTTGATAGATTCATTGAGCTACGGGAGGGCACGTGTGAGTATCGCATGCTCCCACAACATCACAGAGACATACAATATTTGTGACACAAAAAATCAATGACAACACCAAACACAAAAAAAAAAAATCCAGTGCTTTATTAATTGGAATGTGGGCTTTCTCTAAGTTGTTGAGGCCAGACTTGTATCACCAGTGGAGGAGGGCTGCGAGCTTTCTCCTTGCTGTCGGTAAGGGCATGTGAGGGCCTTTGACTCAGGTAAAATTTAAGCATGTTGCAATGAGCTCAGTAATATTATCACGTTTGCGTTTTTTTTGTTCCCAAGAAGTGGTTGGGAAACACCGACCACGAAAAACACTATAAAAGTAGCAGAAAATGCAGTTTTTAGCAAATTAATTAGAAAAGCTTAATCAAATACACCATAAATTTATCGTGTTGTGCTATTTTTTCTCTTGGGTTCTCTTTTTTTAATGACTTAAATCCAGATTTAATGAATCCGTGTTGATTTGCTCTATGGATTATGAATTTGATAAATCAGATTATGATCAATTTTTGTTAAAAAAAACAAAAAAATAATATTTTCTTATTGACTTTTTGTTTTATTTATGTATTTTTATTTTTTGGAGGAACATTTTCTATTTTTAAAATATTCAAAATGGAAAGAACATGCATTTTTTTGTTTTAAAAATAACGAGTCTCGCCGCCCGCCACAAGCATGCCCGCTTAGAGCCTTTAGCCCCACCCCCTATCCGCCCCTAGCTCGCCAACATGTAATGCTTCATATTGGGCGGAGCAAGAAAAACATGAAAATATCGTATACGTCATTTGTGGAGTTATTACTATATAGCTTACATGAACCCTACTATTTTATAAAAAATATCGAACAAAATATATTTTATATTTTTTGTTTTTTAAAATATATAAATCATAACAATATTTAACAAATTAATAATAATAATACTAATATGGGTAGAGAAAATGATGAGATACGGCTTATGCCATTGCTGCTGAACAACGCTTCAGAATTTTCGTAGCCGACTCTTCACCGAAGAGAGGATCTCCTTGTACCCTTCTTAACCCCGCAATCTTCAACTACCGAAAGCACGCTGTATCTATGGTAGCTAAATTCTCAACTCAAAGGGGATTCGGGTCGCCGGCGACCTCCTAGGTACAACCTCCCCCTCCCTTTATTGCTGTTTCGTTGCAAGTAGGGTTTAGTTTAAACTGAAACCCTTGCCGACCTCCCTACAGGTCTTCGTGACCGAAAGCTCGCGATACAGGTCGCGGTTTGAGCTAGGAAGGCAACGACGGGATCACGACGCACAAGGACCTCCGAAACTCCCATCTTTCTGCTCGTTCGCATCCGCTCCTACCAGAAACCATCGAGGAAGGTGACCCTCGTCTTTCTCCCCCTCCTCTCTCTCTTTCCCCCCGCGTTTACTTCTCGGCTTTCATGATTTCTTCGGTTCTCCTAGGCCATCACAATACTTAACGCTACCTCCTCCACTTGCTCTATCAGTGTTTGCATCTAGGGCATCTGCTTCTTGGGAGCAATGGCTCATTTAGGCGGAGGCGCTGAAGCACATGCCCGCTTTAAGCAGTACGAGTATCGTGCTAATTCGAGCCTTGTACTCACCACCGATTCTCGACCCCGGGATACCCACGAGCCCACAGGTGAGCCGGAGTCCCTATGGGGGAAGATCGACCCAAAGAGCTTTGGGGACCGAGCATACAGAGGCAAGCCCCCGGAGCTTGAGGAGAAGATTAAAAAGTCGAAAAAGAAGAAGGAGCGGGAGCCAGGGCCCGATCAGGAGCAGAGAAAGGATAGCAAGAGGAGGCGCACCCAAGAGGAGACTGTACTCTCGCTTGTGGATGAGGGTGTATATCAGCCCAAAACTAAGGAGACCCGTGCTGCTTATGAGGCACTGCTTAGTATTATCCAACAGCAATTCGGTGGGCAGCCACAGGATGTGCTTACTGGAGCTGCTGATGAGGTTTTGGCTGTTCTGAAGAACGATAAGATCAAGAATCCTGAAAAGAAGAAGGATATTGAGAGGCTTTTGAATCCTTTTTCAAGCCAAACTTTTGACCAGCTTGTCTCTATAGCACGGTTGATTACGGATTATCAGGATGGACCTGAGACTGCTGGTCCGGTGTCTGCAAATGGGAATGATGGTGCTCTTGATGATGACATTGGTGTTGCTGTTGAGTTTGAAGAGGACGAGGAGGAGGAGAGTGACTATGATCAGGTATTAGTTGCTTATGCACTTATATACAATATTTACATGATTTTTCACATATTTTTATCCCAATGTTCACATTCTCAAGATTGAATGCAATATGTTTTTTTTTTCTTACTTGTATGAATCAGATTCAAGAGGAATCAGATGAGGATGATGATGGACAGGAACCAAATGACATAGGTGCTATGCAGATGGGAGGAATAGATGATGATGAAATGGAGGAAACTAATGAGGCTCGGACATTGAACGTGCAAGATATTGATGCTTATTGGCTGCAGAGAAAAATCTCTCAAGCTTTCGAGAAAATCGACCCGCAACAAAGCCAGAAGTTTGCAGAAGATGTGTTGAAAATTCTGGCTGAAGGTGATGACAGAGATGTTGAGAACCGGCTTGTGACATTACTTGAATACGATAAGTTTGATCTCATAAAGCTGCTTTTAAGAAATAGACTCAAGATAGTATGGTGCACACGCTTGGCTAGGGCTGAGGATCAAGAGCAGCGGAGGAAAATTGAAGAAGAGATGATGAACTTCGGGCCAAGCTTGGCTTCAATCCTGGATAAGTTGCATGCAACTAGGGCATCTGCAAAAGAGCGCCAAAAGAATGTAGAGAGGAGCATTAGAGATGAGGCCAGACGGCTAAAAGATGATCGCGTGACAGGGGATGATAGGGATCAAAGGTTTATGGATAGGGAGGCGGATAATGGTTGGTTAAAGGGGCAAAGACAGATGCTGGATCTTGAAATTCTAGCATTTCAGAAAGGCGGCCTTTTGATGGCAAACAAGAAGTGTGAACTACCTCCAGGATCTTACAGAACTCCCCACAAGGGATATGAAGAAGTTCATGTGCCAGCACTGAAGCCCAAACCACTTGCATCTGGAGAGAAGTTAGTGAAGATATCGGAGATGCCGGACTACGCACGTCCAGCTTTTGAAGGTATGAAGCAGTTGAACAGAATTCAAAGTAAAGTTTATGAAACTGCTCTTTTTACACCTGAGAATATACTCTTATGTGCTCCAACGGGTGCTGGAAAAACGAATGTTGCCATGCTAACCATACTTCATGAGATTGCTTTACATTGGAAAGATGGGGAGGTAGACACCAGTGAGTTTAAGATTGTATATGTTGCACCAATGAAAGCTTTGGTTGCTGAAGTTGTTGGGAACTTGTCTAATCGCCTACAGTCTTTTAACATTACTGTGAGGGAACTCAGTGGCGACCAATCACTAACTAGGCAACAAATTGAAGAAACTCATATAATAGTTACAACACCAGAGAAATGGGATATTGTTACTAGAAAATCTGGAGATAGAACTTACACTCAGTTAGTGAAACTCCTCATTATTGATGAGATTCACCTTCTTCATGATAATCGAGGGCCTGTTTTGGAAAGTATAGTTGCTAGGACAGTCAGACAAATTGAGACTACGAAAGATCTTATTCGTTTGGTTGGATTATCAGCTACTCTCCCAAATTACGAAGATGTAGCATTATTCTTGCGTGTAAATCCCTCGAAAGGCCTATTTTATTTTGATAATAGCTACAGGCCATGTCCACTTGCACAGCAATACATTGGAATATCTGTGAGGAAACCATTGCAAAGATTTCAGTTAATGAACGAAATCTGTTATGAAAAAGTTCTGGCTGCTGCAGGAAAGCATCAAGTGCTTATTTTTGTTCATTCTAGAAAAGAAACAGTAAAAACCGCTCGTGCCATTAGAGACACTGCATTGGCTAATGACACTTTGAGTCGATTTTTGAAAGATGACAGTGCAAGCCGTGAGATACTTCAAAGCCAAACGGAACTCGTTAAAAGCAATGACGTGAAAGATTTACTGCCGTATGGCTTCGCTATTCATCATGCGGGGATGATGAGGGTTGATCGCGATATTGTCGAGGAGCTGTTTGCTGACGGGCATGTTCAGGTGTTGGTCTCAACAGCCACACTTGCATGGGGTGTTAACTTGCCAGCCCATACTGTTATAATCAAAGGGACTCAAATATATAATCCAGAACAAGGAGCTTGGACTGAGCTTAGTGCGTTGGATGTGATGCAGATGCTTGGTCGTGCTGGAAGACCTCAGTTTGATTCTTATGGAGAGGGGGTCATTATAACGGGACACAGTGAGTTGCAGTACTATCTGTCTCTCATGAATCAGCAACTACCAATTGAGAGTCAGTTTGTTTCGAAGCTGGCTGATCAACTGAATGCGGAGATTGTGTTAGGAACTGTTCAAAATGCACATGAAGCGTGCACTTGGATAGGGTATACGTATCTGTACATTCGTATGCTGAGAAATCCAACACTTTATGGTTTGCCAGCTGACATTTTGGACCGAGACAAAACTTTAGAGGAACGAAGAGCTGATTTAGTAAGTAAAAGCTCGAGTATTGCCTAATTCATTCATTTTTCAACATATTTTGCATGTTCTGTTTATTTCCAATTTAGCTGCTAATCATATTTTCTTAAGCTCATTTACTCTCATGCTACATAAACATTTTTATTTTATTACTGAATATAATAGTTAAGATGGATAAACTGTTGTAATTTTCGTTGTTATGTCCCTCAAAATAAAATCTAAGTCATTAATCTTTTTTCTTATGACCTAAAAACCTTGTGATCAAATTTAATCGCATTGTGCTAAAACTTAATAGCAAAGATGAATAATGTGGAATGCCCTTTTCTGAAAGTGCCAGCTCCTTATGTTTTTTGAAATTCAAGTCATTGAAATTGCTTAAGATGCTGTTTTTATTTTAAAAAAGTTTTATTTGTTTTGAATTCCCCCACACATTATTGCGTACATTTTTTTAGCCATTTTTACAGTTCATTTGGGTGTTGCACTTGCATGCTCAATGGATGATTAAGCTATCACAAAACACAATATTTGATTTCCTACTATTTTTCATAATGTAGATTATTTTTAATTGTTTTTATTTTTAATAGGATGTTGCATGGTTAAAAGATAAGTTAAAACATATATGGGAAAAATGCATGTATCCATTTAAAAAGATAGTAGTTTATTCCTCAGAATTTTGTCTCTGTAGTTTTTTTCTTAAAAAATAATTTTTATTGAATGATCCTTGATTGTCTGGATGAGTAACATGCATTAAGAAATGCTCGACTAAAGTTATTACCGAATGATATCCTGGTATTTTATTTCAACTTATATTGAATATAAAGGAATAACTTTTAAAAAATATAGTTTATTTTAAACTTCTAGCTAATTGAGTTGGTTTTTAATGTGTCGGCTGCATATTCTTATTAAGTGAATTGGTTCATAGAGTCAGCAAGAGTTTTGTATGGACATCTATGCTTTGTACTTGTTGCTATCATCAATAATTGCTGCTCCATCTTGATATTTTACCTCTGGAATGCACATATATGCTTTATAATTACTGCTATCATCAATATTTGCTGCTCCATCTTGATATCTTACCTCTGGAATGCCACGAACATACCATTAGGATTTATTATTTCAAGGAAAATGTGCAGTATTTTATTATGGTTCATTGTATGTCATCTTTCCATAAATTAATTACTTTACTTACTATCATTCTCTAGAAGGTCTAGAAAGCTCTTATCTCAAATTGGCTATATCGTGCCTTCACTCAGTTAAACAAATTTTAACTAGACTTACAATCTGCTTAGCCAACCTTAAAACTTATAGAGCCTTGTCGAAGATATCCCTAGCCTATGCGACCCTTTCAATATTGACATATACACCATAAGACAACTTTCATCTTAGGGTTGACTCTAGTTAAATTTATTAAAAACATCCCTGCACAGCCTTCTTAATCTAACCTAACTCTTGGTTTACCATGTAGATGCTTGGCAGGCAACAAGGTTGACTTGTAACTAGAACCTCTTTAATTGGCCTAAGCTAACATATTACAAGCCAAGAAATGCTAAGACAATTTAGTTGAAGTCCAAAAATACTAAACAATTGCTAAAAACATATGATCTTACTAGACCAATTTTAGTCATATTAGCTTAGTAATCCTCACTAATGCTCAACCTTAGCCTGAATTAATCTGAGACAAGACTTGGATTGAAGTTTTTAATCTCTAAATTAAGCTAATTACTTTGAATTGAATTCAAACAAAGCTTACTCAAAAGTTCACTTGAGTCTTGAAGGACTTGTGATTTATGATAGTTAAATTCAATTGCCAAAAGTAAATATATTGTTTTAACCCAAATAGATAAGTGTAAGCGTCTTGATCAAGTGAACTTGAAACCTAGGCTTTGATCCCTTGATTAAGTTTTATGGTCAGGGCGCAGCTAATTGGGCTCACAAGAGGTTGATCTAATTAGTTACTTCAATGGGTTTCTGAATCTTAATTTTAATGTCTGGCTTAAGTTTGATTAAATCAATTAACTAAGCCATCTCACATAAGCAGCTGATGGTTAAACCCAACCAATTATCTGAATATTAATTCGTGCTCTGCTTTTCTGTTGAATGAGTTAAGTGCTTAAATTGATTTTAGACAACCCAATCCAGACTTTTGACTTAGAAATTCAAGTTCAACTCCAACGTAACTATTCATCTACTCTACGAATTTAAGCTTTTGTTATATTAGTTACTAACCATACATAGAGTTTAGACTTAAAATTTATGATTCTGTTTATATCTGGTTTAATTCAATTTCGATGCTAATCAACTCAAGCTGTGGCAAACTTAAGCCAAAAGGCTCCTGGAACTTCTAAGAAGTTACTTTAAAATCTTCTTTTAAGCCAACTATATTCACACGCACATTAGAATCAGAACATCTTTACCATCACCAACCAAAATGACAAGCAATAGTAGCCCATTGTTCATTTTCATCTCTAATAGAAGACCTATAATCACTTGCTTCTAAAAAAGAGCCTAAAACAATGCTATTAACCTTCCAAATGAGCTATATGTTACGCCAGTGCCTAAGGCGATTTTATCTTTTATTATTATTATCTTAGTTTAAATCATAACAACTCATGTGATCATGTGATTCTGCGTCTTTTATTGCATGTAGTTGGTGCATGTTTGAATCCAATATCGTATATCTATTTTTTTCAATTAATTTCACTGAGTCAATTTCGAGTCGAACACAAGCAAGAATAACTACATCGAGTCAAACACGAATGCACTATTCACAAGCAAATTTCAAACGAGCTGAACACGAGCCAAGCCTGAGCTCGCTCAAGCTCGGCTCGTTTACAACCCTATGTATGAGATCGAGTCTTGAAACTTAGGGTTAAGGTTTGGTAGAGATTTCCTACCTCTCGGTATTGTAGGATTTGGGAGAGATTGTCTATCTCTCGAATTGTAGATGTTTATCCTTTATTTGTGTTATTGAAGAAAGTAATTTTTTTTGCCCTGATTTTCGTGTGAAACACTTTGTCAGTTCCTAACAAGTGGTATCAAAAACAGATTTTTGGGAATCAAACCAGGGGGGAGAACTTGACCTGATCACTATCTACGCCCTCGTGATACAACCACGATTAGAGCCATCAATGATGAAGGTTCGTGGAGGTGACATGGGATCGTGATACAATTGCTGTAAGAGTTAGCTGGGAAGAAGCTGTCCTAATGCATCGATGACACGATACAATGATGATACAGTGATGATGCAGGATCGTGATACACCTCCATCCTATCAACTTGGTACGTGCGATACAGTGATGACATGATCACATACAAGCCGTTCTTTTGCTACGACAAGACGAGATTTCATGGTAGATGACAACGATGGCGTGATCTGCTGACTTGCGATACATTCGAGAAAAGAGCTAGTTGGGAAGAAACTTTCATGGCATAATGTTCGGCCTTCGTGATTAAAAACTGTACTTGAAGATGTGGAAACAGTGAAGTAGATGATTTGGGGAACAAATTGAAGGAAGAGATGAGCTAAATTAGATTTGAAATCGAGGAACATTTCCTGTCCATGGAGGGGGAGTTCGAGCAGAGATTTCCGACCCTGGAAGAAATGAAGAATATCGTGAAATTTCACAGAAATCGTCTCAGCTTGTTGTGGGATCGAGCGATGATGTTGGGAATGGATACGAGCAACAACAACTAGAAAGATTCACATGGCATTAGGGTAGGAGCATTGTTTTAGGTGAACCAGGAGCTGCGAGATTGAATGAAGGAATTAGGAGCAAACTCGAGTGGCAGCACTTAGAAGAAAGAACATGAAATTCAGACTGCCGAAACAAACGAAAGCAGACAATATTGAGCGAATGAGTCAGGAGCGGATTTGAGCGACATCATTTAGAGGGAATTGCACAACGTCTAGAGATTGGGAACAAGAGATAGCAGACATAATAGGATGTCGTGTGATTCAGTGAGGGAGAGTATCTCTTCGAAGAATTTTGGCTTGAAAGAGGGAACCACAGTTGGTGGAGCCCTGAGGGAGGCTGCATCCAACTGGGCTAGTACCTTTTGCTACGACAATCTTCTAGGCGGAAGACAATTCATGGGTAATGATGAGAATGAGACATGCGGAAAAGAGCAAGAGAGTTTGTAGGAGACGAGTTTTGACACTGCAAAGTATTCATGAGGGAGACAAGATGATGGTGCTTCACGATGACCCTAGTTTATGTAATACTGGTGTCAGTAGATCCATTGAAGATAACACATAGGTTGAAGGGGCCACTATCTAAAACTTGGAAGGAGTTAAGAAGGTTTATGGGACTTACAGGACACTACCAGAAGTTTGTGAAGAGTTATAATTCGATTGTGTGGTGGTGGAGTAAGAAATTAAAGAAGGATAACTTTCAATGGGGGAAAGTGACTACCAAACTTTTGAGAAGTGAAAGGTCATGTCAAGTGTGCCTGTGCTGTTGGTGAGAACTAGACTCAAGCCAGTTATGAGCGGGAGCCTCGCGATCTGATCCAAAATAGTTTTTTCCATCTTGAGGACAAAGTGTTTTTTTGGGAGTGGAGTTTTATTATATCGACGCCTAAGAGCAATTTTGTCTTTTATTAGCCTAGAGTTGTTACTTGTGTTCGAATAGGAGGATTGACTAAGTATTTTCTTATTTCAATTGGATTACATCAGAGATCGGCTTTAAGCTCATATCTTTTTGCTTTAGTTATTGATGCTTTTACTGGACATTTACCAGAGGATGTATATTGGTGTATGCTTTTTGCTGATGATATCTTTCTTGCGGATAAGAATAGAGAAAGAATTCAGGAAAATAAGTTGAATTATGGAGGTCTACATTGGAGTTTAAAGGCCTTCATTTGAGCAGATCTAAAACCAAATACATGGAATGCAATTTTAGTAGTAGTAGCTCTAGTGGCACAATTGTAACTATGTGTGATCAAATCATTAAAGGTGTTAATCTTCTAGAAATCTCTTGTCTATTGTTCAAAATGATGGTGATATAGATGGGGATGCTATTAGTAGAATTCAAGTTGGTTGGATGAAGTGGGCGAATGCATCGAGCCTATTTTGTGATAAAAAAGTACCGCTTTGATTGAAAAGAAAATTTTATAAGATGTTGGTGAGACCGGCAATGCTCTATGGTGCAGAATGTTGAACTTTGGAAGAGAAGCATAAAACAAAGTTAAGTGTTGCTGACATGAGAATGCTTAGGTGGATGAGTGGCTTGACACTTGGAGACAAAGTGCAAAATGAATATATTCATTATAGGTTTGGTGTAGCTTCAGTGGTAGACAATATCAGAGAGAGTCGCCTTAGACGGTTTGATCATATTAAACGTGGACCATCTGATGATCTGGTTAGGTGAGTAGATGATTTAGATTCGACTTGTTTTAAGAAAGAGAGAGGTGGACCTAAAAAGACTCTCTCACATCCTAACTGACTTCAAACAACCAATTAAGAGTGCAACAATATTCTTAATTGGCAGTGTTCTCAAGCATTGTGACTTAGATGAAATTAACCACGGTGGATTGAGCCAATGGGGAACATCAATACCTTTAATAGAAATTTTAGATAGGTCAACATGCCATCTAGGAGAAATTTATGGGAAAGTGAAATAGTTTGTTTTGAAAATTCAATGTTGCCAACATTGGATCCTTTAACTTTAAAAGAGTTGGATGCTAAGGATTGCACCATGAGCTCAGGAGCACCTTGCGCTGCCCACACTTACTATATGGTTGTACAACTATATTTTTCTTTCTAGTTGCAACGTGATTTCCTTGTGCTTCCTAAGAGCCATCCCTTTCTTGACCTTGTAAATTTCTCAGGAAATATTGCTTGTTATTTTTTCATGAATTAATAATACCTTATCAGTTTTGCTAGTGAAATATCAGATAGATGACTGCAAATATGCATCCCAATGATTTTTATTTTTATTTTTTTTTGCTATAAAGTGCATTGTTTCAGTTTGCTTTTTACTTCTTCTACTGATAGCAACTGTGAATTTGTTTTCTTTTTACACTTTTTAGATCCATTCAGCTGCAAGCATCTTGGATAAGAATAATCTAGTCAAGTATGATAGAAAGAGCGGGTATTTCCAGGTCACTGATCTGGGCAGAATTGCAAGTTATTACTATATAACTCATGGAACAATATCCACATACAATGAATACCTGAAGCCAACCATGGGTGATATTGAGCTTTGCAGATTGTTCTCTCTCAGCGAAGAATTTAAATATATTACCGTTAGGCAAGATGAGAAAATGGAATTGGCGAAGCTCTTGGATCGAGTTCCCATTCCTGTAAAAGAAAGCTTAGAAGAGCCCAGTGCAAAGATTAATGTTCTTCTACAGGCTTATATATCACAGCTGAAGCTTGAGGGGCTTTCATTGGCGTCTGATATGGTTTTCATTAGACAGGTTTGTATTCATTCAACATTTGTTGTTTTATATTTCGAGATATCTTTGTCATCATTTTACTTAAAATGAAACCTTTTATCGAAATTCTAACCTTTATGTGGCAGAGTGCTGGTCGTCTTCTGCGAGCTCTGTTTGAGATTGTCTTAAAGAGAGGATGGGCTCAACTAGCCGAGAAGGCTTTGAACCTCTGCAAGATGGTCGATAAACGCATGTGGAATGTTCAGACTCCATTACGGCAGTTTGTTGGCATACCAAACGAAATTCTAATGAAACTGGAGAAGAAGGATTTGTCCTGGGAACGGTACTATGACCTTAGCACACAGCAACTTGGAGAGCTGATTCGCTTTCCCAAAATGGGGAAGACACTTTACACCTGCATTCACCAATTGCCAAAACTTAACCTATCTGCACATGTTCAACCCATCACTCGAACTGTTTTGGGTTTTGAGCTTACGTTAACGCCAGACTTTCAGTGGGATGACAAAGTACATGGTTACGTCGAACCTTTTTGGGTTATCGTCGAAGACAATGATGGCGAATATATTCTTCATCATGAGTATTTTATACTTAAGAAACAATATGTTGATGAAGATCACACTTTGAGTTTCACTGTCCCCATTTACGAGCCCCTTCCGCCTCAATATTTTATTCGTGTAGTATCCGATCGATGGCTTGGTTCTCAAACAGTGTTGCCTGTTTGTTTTAGGCATCTTATATTACCAGAGAAATACGCACCCCCAACTGAATTGCTTGATTTGCAACCCCTTCCGGTGACTGCTTTGAGGAATCCTTCTTTTGAAGCTCTTTATGATAGCTTCAAGCATTTTAATCCTATCCAGACTCAAGTTTTTACCGTCTTATATAACACTGATGACAATGTCCTGGTTGCAGCACCAACAGGCAGCGGGAAGACCATTTGTGCAGAGTTCGCCATTCTGCGAAATCATCAAAAGCTCCCTGAGAGCGTAATGCGTGTTGTATATATCGGCGCAATTGAGGCTTTAGCGAAGGAAAGGTTTCGTGATTGGGAAGAAAAATTTGGAAAGCACTTAGGTTTATCTGTTGTGGAGTTGACAGGCGAGACAGCAACTGATTTGAAACTGCTCGAAAAGGGACGGATAATCATCAGCACTCCGGAGAAATGGGATGCTCTTTCTCGTCGTTGGAAGCAGCGAAAACATGTTCAGCAGGTCAGCCTTTTCATTGTTGATGAACTTCATTTGATTGGCGGGTCGGTTGGCCCAGTGTTAGAGATAGTCGTCTCTAGAATGAGGCGTATAGCAAGTCATACTGGTTCAAACATCCGTATTGTCGCTCTTTCAGCCTCCCTCGCAAATGCTAAGGATCTTGGTGAATGGATTGGCGCCACTTCTCACGGCCTCTTTAATTTCCCACCTGGTGTTCGTCCCGTGCCATTGGAGATACACATTCAAGGTGTTGACATCGCAAATTTTGAAGCTAGGATGCAGGCAATGTCGAAGCCTACTTACACTGCTGTTGTCCAACATGCGAAGAATGGAAAACCCGCTCTGGTTTTCGTTCCCACTAGAAAGCATGCGAGACTGACGGCTCTAGACTTGTGCGCTTACTCTGGCGCAGAGAGTGCCGAAAATCCTTCTTTTCTCCTTGGTACTGTGGATGAGATGCAGACTTTCATATCTGGAATCAAGGAGGAGACTCTGAAGGAGACGCTTCCGATGGGTGTTGGCTACCTTCATGAAGGGCTTTGTGACCTCGATCAAGAAGTTGTGAAGCAGTTATTCTTCAGCAGAAGGATTCAAATTTGCATTGCGAGCAGCTCGGTGTGTTGGGGAATGTCATTGCCGGCTCACCTGGTCGTCATCATGGGTACCCAATATTACGACGGACGAGAGAATGCTCATACCGACTACCCAATCACTGATTTGTTGCAGATGATGGGACATGCGAGCAGGCCTCTTATAGATAGTTCTGGTAAATGTGTAATTCTTTGTCACGCACCAAGGAAAGAATATTACAAAAAGTTTCTTTATGAAGCATTTCCTGTTGAGAGCCATCTTCATCACTTCTTGCATGACCATATGAATGCCGAAGTCGTCGTTGGTGTGGTTGAGAACAAGCAAGATGCCGTGGATTATCTTACATGGACCTTTATGTACAGAAGGCTCGCAAAAAATCCAAATTATTATAATCTCCAGGGTGTCAGCCACCGGCATCTATCCGACCATCTTTCCGACCTCGTAGAGAATACATTGAATGACTTGGAATCAAGCAAGTGCATCAGCATAGAAGAGGATATGTATCTCAAACCTTCTAATCTTGGATTGATTGCTTCTTACTATTACATCAGCTACATGACTATAGAGCGTTTCAGTTCATCTCTGTCTCCGAAAACTAAGCTGAAGGGTCTTCTTGATATTTTAGCATCTGCCTCAGAATATGCACAGCTTCCGATTCGTCCTGGCGAGGAGGACCTGATCAGGAAGCTTATATATCATCAAAGGTTTTCCCTCGAAAATCCAAAGTGCACAGATCCACACGTGAAGGCAAATGCACTCCTGCAAGCTCACTTCTCTCGGCATACCGTGGTTGGAAACTTAGCAGCAGACCAGCATGAGGTGCTGCTTTCTGCTCACAGGCTTCTTCAGGCCATGGTTGATGTCATCTCCAGCAATGGTTGGCTCACCCTCGCCCTTCTGGCAATGGAGATGTGCCAGATGATTACTCAGGGAATGTGGGAACGAGACTCCATGCTCCTCCAGCTTCCTCATTTCAACAAAGAGCTGGCAAAGCGTTGCCAGGAGAACCCGGAAAAGAGTATCGAGACGGTTTTCGATTTGGTAGAGATGGAGGATGAAGAAAGGCGTGAGTTATTGCAGATGTCCGATGCTCAGATGCTTGATATCGCACGGTTTTGCAACCGATTCCCAAACATTGATATGGCTTATGAAGTGCTGGATGCTGATGATATTCTACCTGGCGAGGACGCCACGTTGCAGGTTACGCTGGAACGGGACCTTGAGGGTCGCATGGAGGTCGGAGCGGTGGATGCTCCGAGATATCCCAAGCCTAAAGAAGAAGGTTGGTGGCTTGTTGTTGGTGATAGCAGCAACAACCAATTGCTTGCCATAAAAAGAGTTGCGCTGCAAAGAAGAGCCAAAGTTAAGCTTGTTTTTGCTGTGCCTAAGGATGTTGGGAAGAAATCTTTCACCATCTACTTCATGTGCGATTCTTATCTGGGCTGTGATCAGGAATATAACTTTACAGTTGACGTCAAAGAATCCAGATAAGTATATCAAAAGAAGTTTTTTGTGTGATATGTGCAACAGTTTATCAATCTTATGCATTGTTTGTATTGCTTGGATTTGAAATGGCAAATTAATGTCTTTACTTTGCATACCGATGTTCACTATGCACTTTATTATTGTCAAATATGTGTTCTTATGTTCCAATGTAATGTTGATTTGAACTCATGACTTACATGAACTTATAAATGGTCTATTTTTAAAGTTCGTAATTATGCAAAATTATTTATACTAGTGTGTTCTATATAATGAACTTAACACGTCAACAAAGATTTATTACTTGTTTGTATTTCTTGTTTTTTTTTCTCTAAAGTTTTCTGAATATATATATGTAGACAAAGACTTGGATTTCCTCTTTTACATGCACTTACTAAAATGCTTGATCATATTCGTATTATATGATCCAATCTTAGTGTTTGGCTGCAAGTTGGAGTTAACTAGAGGAGGATTTACATAAATACCACCTATTTCTCATGTATCTACATATCTAATTCCTTTGTTTTAGGTTTTACATTTATGTCACCCAAATCCTTCATGGCACATAAAAAATACCACTATTTAAACTTTTAAATAGTTAAGACACCTTTTCATGCATAGGTAAGGTGGCATTTATGAACACATATAACCACAAATGCATCAATTTTACTTATAGATTATATTAATTTACTTATAAATGTAATTAATAAATATATTAATTACATTTATGAACATATATAACCACAAACCTATATACCTTCTTCTGAATCTGCATCCTGTAATATTAAGGAATATTTACATAGCACTCTGTTCTTATGTTTTTACATGTCAAACACCAAAACTTCAATATATATATATATATATATATATATATACATATGCCACTTTAATCCTTACCTATGCATGAATTTTCTTTTCAAATAGACAAGCCAATTGAAAATTTATCAGCTAATTAAGAATACATACAACCTCGTAAATATCTTGTTTTTGCATGCAGGATTGCCACCACCAACATTTTGTCCATCAATGTTGGAACATTAACACAAATACCTATACTAACTCTAGCATCTTACTATAATATTGCCATTTCTCCCATAGCTAGGTGAAACTAGTGTTATTATCTTAGTCTTGTGTCCTACAGTAATACTTCGCATAATCATTGATCGACATCATTCGATTTTCCTTGAAATTTAGAAATGTTTGCTATTGTATCAAGTACATAGTGTAAGCTATGATGTCATAAACACAAGGTAATATTCAAAATCAGAGAAAGTGCCTCAAACATAAAACTCGGACTAGGATAATGGTTAGTTGTGTAGAGGAGTCTCTAAATTTGCTTGGAGTTTGATCCGCGTAACTTGATATGGCATGAAAGACTACTTGAGTTGGATCAATTTGGCGAGTCTGGTGATGATTTTGGGCGAGTTTTTCCTTGAGTGTAGTGGATACGTCTGCCTTATCTCGGCTAGATGTCTGGAACTAGGCCGGCGAGTCTTTCATGGATCTCATATGACGAGTTTCTCTTGATCTCAGTTGGTGAGTCTTCGTTGAACCCAGCCACGAGTTTGTTCTGAACTCAGCATGACTAGTTCATGTCAAGCTCCTGGCGCACAAATTTACCTCCATTGTTGCATTCAAATTGTACAATAATGATAACTTTAGCTGCACATACTTCAATTCATTAGCAATGACACTCATATTCATCTCATTCATAATTTTTTGTCTTTGGATTTTAGTTGTTATGAATTAGACATTTTTGGTTCCATCAATTTAATATTTTGTAAGCATTCTTAAGTGCCTCCAAATCTTGGTAAGGTATTGATCTTGATGAAGACCCTTCAGTCTTCCAATTACTTGATGGTTATCTGATCCTCATCTTTACATCAACCAAAATTCTTCTTACTTATTGCAATTTAGTATTACATATTTTGATTAATTTTGTGAGATATAGCTTTTTTTTTGCATGATTAATTGTCAAACCAGTCTCATTCAGCTACATTAATGATTGGTGATTGGATATATATTTTAACTAGATTGTTATAGAATAAAGACAAATGTGATATATATATATATATATATATATATATATA
>NEWO01000318.1:571172-590488 GCA_003013225.1 Phalaenopsis aphrodite
TAAGTGAACTGTAGTTATGGATAATATTATATGACTTGAGAAGATAAGGCAGAACTTCTTGAGATCTATAGTCCTCCAACTCAACTATATGGGATGTGAGCCTTAACATTAATGCATATTCCTATGAGCTGTGTATATATTGTCTGCTTGTGGCTGTCTAACATGAGGTTGCGTCTATTTATATCTGATTGAAATTTTAAGTATTTATTTAAATTTATATTAATATTATAGAAATATATTAATTAGATCATATAATTTTTAATTCATAAGTACATTTCTATTTTATTTATTTTGAGAGTATTATTTATATTAGATAAGATAAAGGGGCCCAATTGGGACCTTCACACGTGTGAATACCACAATGATCCATGCATCGACTTTTGCTGATCTGGCGGCCTCATCCGCATTGGTTGGGTCTTATAAAATATAAAATAAATATATAAATCAAATTAATAAAGGCATTATAATGTTGGATAATGAATATTAAATGGAGTATTTTGAAAAAAAAATTAAGAATATTAAAAAAGAAATTATATCTTCTTGATATAAATCACACAAAAATAAACTCTAAAATTATTGGATCTGCAAAATATATTTTTGTATAGCACTAATGATTTACTTTAATAATAATAAAAAGGGGCTTTTACATACATTGAACTTAAAATTTTCATATTTACATATTTGACACCTAAATTTTCATAATTACAAATATCATATGAAAAGTAGCACTCATTATCACATTTTATTAGTCAAATCCATTTGTTTATTCATACTTAAAGTGCTATGTGTGTAAAAATGAAATTTTAGGTGCGAGTTAGGTAAAATCTTAAGAAATGGGTGTTATGTGTGTAATTTTTCTTAATAATAATAATAAATGGGCCTATGATTGTGGTCTTTGATATGTCAATGTGAAAGGTGCATTGTAATAGATGTGTATTTATTAATTAAATTATAGTTTTCTGACAAGATTAAGTAAATTAGCTTCTACTTAACTCATTTATTCTGAATTTTCTTCTCAAATTTACAAGTAAATCGAAGATTTACCAACTAATTAATTTATAATACATACAACGTCGTAAATATCTAGTTTTTATAGAGGAAAGATAGAAAAAAGATGGGTGGGTGTAAGACCAATTAGTTTGTAATGAATTTGCTCTCATGTTCTGATTTATATGTCTATATAATTTAAGAGTTTATATTAAATATATATAAATATGAAATTTTCTTATGTATGAGCAATCAAATATCCTTATTCGTATATGTCTTTGAGCTAAGAAATGAATCCTAATTTTCGGATGATTGATCCCTCTAATCTAGTTCATATAATGTCCTTTTTGAGGGCGAGAGGAAATGCATCTCAAATATATCTCAAGTACATACACGCCCGCATGTGTGTGTGCCTGCCCATAACTAGTGGTCTGTTGGTTGGCAACTTCGGCGTGTCCCTTCCATCCTGGGTTCGATTCCATCTGACTCGAATTAGCATATAAGGTGGACAAACACATGTAGTATAACACATAGTAAGCCTGGACAATTTAAAATTTTAATCAATAAGACAAAGAGTGCTAGAGTTGGTAAGAAACTAGTAAGCCTTGATGATTTTCTTCTGACCAAGTATTTCCAACTACTGTTTTATGTGTCCAGCTCCTACCTCAAAACCTAACGATGTTGAAAATCAACAGCAAATATTTTATGATTCAGCATACATATTTCTGCAATTGTGAAGTAGCTGGAAACCAAACAACTAATCACTTTTGAATTTGTGTTAATTTCATCGTGTTGACAAGCGTTTGTTATTGGCGAGCATCGAGCTTATTAGAGAGGAGAGATGTAGGTTGTGCTTGTGATGATTGGCGCCTATTTTGCTCGTGACAATTGACGACAGTGTTTGGTATCATATGATAAACATAGGCGTTGATGTCATGCATGCCACTCTATTATTATATATTTATGTATCTAACATCTAAATTTCAATTTTTAGGTATCTATATGTTATCTTGCTCATGCATGATAGTATGTACTTCTATTTCACGAAAGCAAAGCATGCATTTGATTTTAGAAGTTAAAAGTAGTCGTATTTTTTATGTGATATGAAAAACTTTAGAGATGAGAATGTAAGAAAACTTTAGGATTTAGATTCGTAAATACATAGAAATAAGGCGGTATGTAAGTAAATGCACCTAAATTTTATTATTTGAGAAGTGATATCTTATGCAGGGATTTCGAAAAAACTCTTTGTTCGTGAATAACTCGTGTTCGGCTCGTTTGTTAAGTAGATGAGTAGAACACGAATAAGTTTTTAAAGCTCGAATTATAAACGAGCCGAAAACGAACAGTTCTTTGTTCGCTCGTGTTTGGCTCGTTTTAGCTCGAAATAAATAAATAAATAAATAAATAAATATATATATATATATATATATATATATATATATATATATATATATATATATATATATATATATAAAATTATTTATATAATAATATATTACATATATTATTTATATAATAATATATTATATATATATATTTATATTTAAGTTTAAATCATAACATCTCATGTGGTAATGTGATTAATCTCTTATTTTGTATATATTTGGTCCAGGTTCGAATTTCACACTTTACATCTATTTTTTTCAATTTAACTTTAACGAGTCAATTTCAAGCCGAATACGAGGCAGACACGGGCATGAATATTTAAATCGAACCGAACACGAACACACTGTTCACGAGCCGATTTCGAACACAAGCTGATTTCAAACAAGAGCTATTTCGAACGAGCTGAACATGAGCCAAGGCCCTAATCTTATAATTGTAAATTAGAAGGGGAAAAAATGTAACAATGAAGCCTCTCACCATGCAAGAAACTGAATTGCTTGTACTTCAAGTGACCTAAAAAGCATTAATGAGATATATAATTATATACGTAATCAAACCTCTAACTGCCCTTGGCTACATTAATTACCGGCCGAAGTTATGGAACAACTAATTAAGAAGATAATATAAAAGTGCACATATTTGTTGAATTCAAGAATGTTCGGGAAACACACAAAGAAAGAATGGACCGTTCTATTAGGAGGAAGTAATTAAGGGAGAAAGAGAAGCAATTATTAGTTTTTAACTGGGGCGATTTTTGGTAATTATAAAGTTATTGGCATATAGTAAAAAGCAGGGGCTGATTCGATCAATGAGGGAATCCGATCGTCTGACAAACGTTGGTTCGGTCAATATGTGGTTCGAAATGTTGCTCCTCATGAATCGTCCTTGTTGTGTGATATATACTTCTTGGCATAGAAATGAGACGAAAAAGAAGACAAGCAAACACAGATCGTTTACGTGGTTCGATCCAATTGGATCTACGTCCACGGAAGGGAATCAATCAAATAGTTCACTAAGGCAAAAGAAATGGAGAATACATAGCTTATACATAGAGATGAGCCCTCATCTTCCTTCAACGACCTCCCTCTCAAGCGACACCTTGATACAAGGCCTCAAGATGCTCTCCTCCTCTCTAACTCTATAGCTATTATCTCCTCCTTTGTGGTAGCTTAAGATATCTTTCCTTGCTCCTCCTTCGTGATAGCTTAAGATCTCTTCCCTTTCCTCTCCTAAGCCTCACACCCTTAAGATTTCTTCCCTTGCTCTCATATGCCTCACACCCTCTCTATTTATAGAAGCAAGAGAGTGGTAGGTGGGAGGTAGGTGAGCGGTAGGTGAGTGGTAGGTGAGCGGTAGTTGAACGGTAGGTGAGATGTGGTAGGTGAGCGGTACCACATTACAAAAGTGCCCTTTTACTTTAGTTCATTAATTGGGGGTCAAAATAACAGTCCTGAATGTTGATTGCCGCTTGTACAAGATATTCTCTTGGCATTTTCTGTCGATCGTTCGAGTGAATTGTTTCCTATGCTTTTACTGATTTGGAAACGACCGTTGAAGGATACGCTCGATCGTTCTTCTCTCCTTTCTGTACCGCCATTAGCTTTGAGATTCATGCAGTCACATTTCTATGTTTGTAGTATAACTATTGGTACGCAACTAACAAATTTTCATCATCCGACACGTATCTCGATGCAGTTTTTTTGAAAAAGAAACATTCAAACTTCGATTAGGAGTCATCCGGAAATCCGATTTGAGCAAAAATGAGTTGTTAAACCACTTATTTAATTTCCAAACAAAGTCATACTATTAGCTTGTTAACAAAGGACACATGAGAATAATATGTGATTAATATTTAAGTTGCGTGGCCTTCATAATCACGTTAGGAATGGCTTATCATTATATTTGTAGTCTAATCAACTCAATCTTCTCTAAAGTCAAGTATATTAGAATAAAGCTCATCATAATAATTTTAAGAATATTGAATTCAAAGTTGACTCATGAGCCAGCTCCAACACAATTAAGTGGCTCCTCAATTGAGCTCGATGAGCTAGCAATCAATGCTGAAGCCAGCCCCGACTCAACTCATGAGCTCGTGAGCCAACTTAATCAAAAAATAATTAATATGAATATATATATATCATAAATAGCAATAATATTGCTTCTCTCTCTCTCTCTCTCTCCATAGTTCCTTATGAGAATAATTGTTCTCTTCTTAAATCTTATTTGATTTTCAATATAAATCGCAATAGTATGGCTCGCTTGCTCTCTCTGTCTCTCTCTGATAGGTCCGAAGAACTACTGTGATCCATCAGAGGTCATTTTTTTCTCCTCCTAGATCGCAGCCGTTGTCCGTACACAACTTCTAGACGTAATATTTTCTTTCTCGATAGAGATTTATCAATTTCTATTTTATTTCACATCATATTAAAATTATTTCTCTTCAATTAGTATGATGATTACATCTAATCTCACTTAAAAAAACATCTAATCTCACCTTTTTTTAAATTAAATTATTCTAACTTCTTAAAACAAAATCTCAATCATGAATAGGGAAATAAATAATAATTGTGGTAGCTATTTTTCCAAAAATATTGAGATTTGGTAATTTTAAAACGAACCATGACATGATGGTTATGTTTAAATAATCATAATTATTTGATATATGTCTAACATTTATATTTTTGAGCTTTGTCTTATGACTAGCCAAAAGACAAAATTCCAAAAATACCCCTATTTTTTAACAGTTGAACACCAATTTCATATTTATTTTTAAGATGGGACTATTTCAATCTTTTTTTCAATAGTTCGAGATTAATTTGAGATTTTTTAGAAGTGAGAGAGTAAAATGATGCTAGTTTTTTTGTGGCCCATGTTTAATTTCAATCTTTTACAATAGTTTGAGGTTATTTTGACACTTTTTAAGAGCTAGAGACTAAAATGATGATAGTTTTTTGAGTGGTCCATTTTGCTCACAAACCAACAAATGTGGGTTATTTATTTTAATGATGATAATAAAAAAATATAAATTATGTAATTTATTAATTAATTAAATTATCTTAAATTTTATTGATCAGTAACCACATTGATGAATGATGGTTAATAACAGATAATTAAGAGAAATGTCATGTCTCTTCCCAACAAATACTATATATTTTCTCTTCATCATAAAGTACAAAAAATTCTGAAGCGATTAGAGAGAGAATCATTATCTCCTCATATCTAATTCTGTAATCATGAAAACATGTGTTTCTCTTATTTATGTGTATGTGAAAATCATGAATTCAAAGATTTTGATAATTATGTGTTTTATGAATATGGGTCATAAAGTTTGATGATAAATTTAAAAAATTCTAACATGCTCTGAAAATCATGAATTCAAATATCTTGGTCATTATGTGTTTTGTGAATTTGGGTCATGAATTTGGAGTATAAATTTAAAATTCCTAACAAATGATCCTCTTTAAATAGTCTGAAAACCATTTTGACACTTTTATCTCTAATAAACTTCTGAATTCTTATGCATACATTGCATATAATACGAAAAAAAAATAAAAATAATTCACAAATTTAAGTAGAATTTCACTATCATTTCCTCATATTTATATTTAGATCCTTAATTTTGGTTGCTAATAAATGATGGATTATTAAATAACTCAACTTCAAAAGAAATCATATATTTCTCCTTCTACCTCTCTTTTTTTCTTATTATTTGGATAAATTAGATTTCTTGGACCCAATCTTATCCTTATTAATATATAATTTTGCGTAAGGATAAGTAATTTTCCGTTGATGTCAATCTTAATCATTGAAATGTACGTAACATGCATTTTGATTGAGACACCAAATAGTTAATTAGGGAGAGTTAAATGGACTTTCATGTAAATAACTAATACTTATATATTTATAAATCTACCTCCTAAATTTTAATATTTATGCATCATACCCTCAATATTTTAGAATCACAAAAAAATTTCACTATTATAATTCTTTTTATATGTATATATATAGTCCTCTGAAGTTGGGGGTTCGAATCCGTCTATGAGTAGTTAAGTCGAGTGGTTAGACACATAAGGTTGATTGGGGGTTCATATTATAGCCTCAAACCAATCTTTATATAAGAATCTTTATAACTTCATCGTACAACTTTTTCCTTTTTTTTTTCTTTTAAGATTAGAAGTGAAATTTGCATAATTTTTTTTATATAAATAGTTTAATAAATCATCTTTCACCCATTACATATATCACCCTAGATAGCTATCTTTTATACATGTAACACGAGAAACTATTGCATCAGAATTCTGCACGTAAAGTTAGGTGCGTAGTCCAATGAAATCACACCACGTAGCGGTGACAAAAAAAAACTGTCTGGTAACACAAATGAATTTTCTCATATGTTATTCATGTGTTATTGATGTATTATTCTGTTATTATAACAACGAGAATATTCACAGAACACAATAACACGTGAATAACATACAATAACATTGAATAATACAAAATAACACGAGAGGAATATTCATCTATGTTATCATGCCTATTTTTTTCTTCAATTATCTCCACATGGTATGATTTCTTTGGACTCCGCATGTAACTCTACATGCAGAATCCCGATACAATATATATAAAAGATTGAAGTTATTAATTATTGGTACAAATGTACAGACATCAAACTATTTTTATAAAATAAAATAATAGTTTTAAATTTCAAATATAAAAAAAAAATTTATTTAATTTGCTTGAGAGAATGGAAAATATAACGGTTGACTAAACTTAGCATGCATGGAAAGGAAAATGTACTCAATGCCGAATGAAGAATTAATCTTACATTTTATAATACTAACAATAAATTAATTTCCGCCAGAGGTTGTTGGCCGGCGCACATGTATTATTTGACATTGGTGATGCCACACTTTATTAGGTGTAAATATAAATATAAATATTGTAATATTTGCAATTTTATAATATGAGTGGTGTTATATTGATTAAATATTATACATAATGGTACATTAGTACACATTTGACATTCCAAAAATTTGAAATTTAAGTAGGGGGGGAGAAGAGTTAGCAAGCTCAAGAGTTAGAGTTTATCAAACTGAGAGCTTGAGCTTGAGGCTCGACTTGTTTCCTCGCGAGTTGGGAGCTTAAGCTCAAGGCTCGGCTTCTTGGTTTGTGATCCGACTCAGCTAGTTTGATTTTGATCATTTCGATGCATTTCCGGGTGAGTTACTGAGGCACTTCTCGACCTTCCCCATCATCGAACGCTATGTGACATATTTATTGAGTGTTTCAACCCGAGGAATCCAACGAGTCTAAGATCACTTAACTATTATGAGATTAAGACATTCAAATCATAAAAAAAAAATCATTTATGGTTAAGGCAGATCAATATGTGTCTTCCGATCAGCTGATTGGAAAGTTATTAGTCTAATTACCAAAATGTCTTTTCGCTTGAGAAGGAATTATAAAACATGTTATAGATTAAAAATTAGATGATAACTTTCGATCTTCATAATTACCAACGAAAATTGACCATCGTCAGCTGTCCCTACTTGTCGCCTTCAGCAACCCCTACTTGCTAACCTCGTATCTTTAATATAACTGTAGCAAACAACACTATATTGAAAACTCGATGATAGCTTCTAACTACTATAGCTGCTAACCACCATGGACCACCACTGGCCATCCTTGCTTACATGCACTAGAGACTCATGTTTGCCAATGTTGTCTCTCATATATGGTGATAACGTATAACGTTGTATTAGAAACCTGTCAATAACTATCAATCTCCTTAGCCGCCGACCTCCGACAACTAACTTCTATCATTTGTCGTAGAGCTGAACAAGTGTTGTTCGCAAGCAAAGAAGCATTTTGATGGTCCCAATCACACAACAATAGAATATTAAGGATATGATCGAGATTTAAATCTTATTTAAATTAAAATACTCATTTAAATAGAATTTAATATATACTTATTCTATTTTTAATTAATACTTTTAATTAATTTTAAATCCATTTAGCCTTGTACATTAAATTATT
The DNA here is from genome assembly GCA_003013225.1 of Phalaenopsis aphrodite. Lineage (NCBI taxonomy): Eukaryota > Viridiplantae > Streptophyta > Magnoliopsida > Asparagales > Orchidaceae > Phalaenopsis > Phalaenopsis aphrodite. Next base: position 579,585 of record NEWO01000318.1, read on the forward strand.
TAAAAATATTGCTTATCAATTATATATATATATATATATATATATAAATTAATTAATTAATTATTTTTTTTATAAAAGAAATATGGAAGGCTAGTATACAAGCCACAACCATCCTACACACAGGGGTTTCGAGCTCATGATTTGAGAGGATATGGAAGGCTAGTATACAAGCCACAACCATCCTACACACAGGGGTTTCGAGCTCATGATTTGAGAGGACTTATGACTTTAAGAGATACGACTCTTCCAACATAATATATATATATATATATATATATATATATANATATATATATATATATATATATATATATATATATATATATATATATATATATATTTATAGATACATACATTTATTTGAAGTCAAAACTCGATGAAAAATTTTTTTTGGGCGAATAACAGGCCGTTTTGGCAGCACTCAACAAGTGGTCGGTCCATCACAAGTGGGCCCATCTCATCTCTTCGTTCCCCCAATCTTTTATAAGCTCCTCCCCTCCTCACACAAGAATCCTTTACCCATTTCCTCTCTTCTCTCCCTATCCTAACTGGTTTTCAAGTTTCTCTCTCTAATTCTTCCCCTGCTTTATAATTACTGCCACTATTAGCAGCAGAAGAACAGCTTATCTCCGCGTAAAGAAGAAAACGCTGAGAATAAACAAATGGCAGAGCAGAAAGAAGCAAAAGAGAGAAAATAAAGTGAAAAAAAACTAAACTTTGAACTTAAAATCACCGCTTTATAGAACAGAGCATCCGAGCTCTCATCTCTTTTCTTCCCCATCCGCTACTTTTCTCTCCACTCGCCTTCATGGCCTCGAAGCCATTCACGGCGTTTGTTCTCCTGCTGGCGGCGTTTACTCTCCTTCCACCCTGTCTTCTAAATCCGGCGACCGCCTCTGTAACCTACGACCATAAAGCCGTCATCATTGACGGCCGGCGACGGATTCTCATCTCCGGCTCCATTCACTACCCGAGGAGCACACCGGAGGTGAGCTCAGCATTTTACTGCGAAATGTGGCTTCTTGGTTGCTTCTTTTTTCTCTTTGTTTGGTTTGGATAACTTGGTTTGTTTGCAGATGTGGCCGGATCTTATCCAGAAGGCGAAAAATGGAGGCTTGGATGTGATTCAGACATATGTGTTCTGGAACGGCCATGAGCCTTCTCCTGGTCAGGTATTCACCATCAGAGATATGTGCTCTATTGCTTGGTTTTGATAGATTTTTGCTGAGTTTTGGTTTCAAATTGATTTTAGTACTACTTTGGGGAAAGGTATGATCTTGTTCGGTTTATCAAGCTGGTGAAGCAGGCCGGTCTTTATGTTCATCTCCGCATTGGTCCCTATGTTTGTGCCGAATGGAATTTCGGGTAAAGTTTTTATTTTTATGATGAATATGGATTAAAAATTTTATTGGCTTGATTCTATTCTGATTTCCTGGTTTTTTATTTCTACAGTGGATTTCCTGTTTGGTTAAAATATGTTCCTGGTATCAGTTTCAGAACTGACAATGGGCCTTTCAAGGTCAAATATTCTTAATTTTTCACATGTTTTAATTTCTGTAATTCCATAAATTTATCATCTTTCTTCTAAATTTATCGTCTTTCTGCTAAAGATGTAATTCTATTTTTTTTCTTAAAGGCTGCCATGCAAAAATTTACTGAGAAGATAGTGTCCATGATGAAAGCTGAAGGGCTATTTGAATCTCAGGGCGGGCCTATAATTCTCTCTCAGGTTTTCCAAAATTCCACTTTTGGTTATATATATTACATGATGCATGAATTTATCAGCTTAGAATAATCTAATTCATTCCATACTTTTCTCGTTCCATCATTGTTTCAGATCGAGAATGAGTTTGGGCCATTAGAGTATAACGGTGGAGCTCCGGCGAAGTCTTATGCCAACTGGGCCGCGAACATGGCCGTCGGCTTGAAGACCGGTGTTCCATGGGTGATGTGCAAGCAAGACGATGCTCCTGATCCAGTTGTATGTAATGTTTGCTTCCCCTTTGTTCTTCCATTCCTTCTTTGGGAAAAAATTACATACCTAGCACACAATTCTTATGTATTTACATATCCCACATCTAAACTTTCATATTTACATCCATGACATTTTGGTGCTTTAAAACTATGCATGAAACTGTTTATTTCATTCTTGTGATGTGATATTAAAGATTTGAGGGCTATATATGTAAATATGAAAGTTTAGGTGTAAATACTTAAGAACTTCATACTGTTTAAGCTTTCCTTGTAAACTGGATCTTAGGCCCTACTGCACATGGCTTATATATGAATTTCTTTTTTTACTGTACTTCTTTGCTTTTATCATCACCATTCTTCAATTCCTTTCATTGTGGCTATGAGCTCATTTGGTAGAATTTGTTCAATATGGACATTTACATACATATCTCCCAATTCCTATGAATTTATATATCTAACCCCTGAACTTTAATTTTAACATTTCTACAGCCCAAATCTTTCATATGGCATAAAAAAAATACCACTTTTAACTTTCAAAAGGTGAAACACACCTTTTCATGCATAAGTTGGGCGGTATAAATGTAAATAAAATTAAAGTTCGGGTGTTAGATATGTAAATACAGAAAAAATTGGTGGTATATGTAAATCTTTCTCTATTTATTCTATATGATCTGAGATTGAAGTGTTGATAACCAAATAAAGGAATAGGACTATTCGTGGATGTTATTCCCCATCCTTTCTTGTTTCTGGGCAATTAGGTTGCAGTGTTGCATTTATTGTATTCATTTTGTTGTTGGGGCATTTATATTTATACCACCAAATTGCTATGAATCTACATATCTAACTCCTAAATTTTAATTTTTTTTATTTATATCACCTAAATCCTTAAAAGGTACCTCCATTTTTACTTTTAAAATGTGAATTACACCTTTTTCATGCTTCGATAAGGTGGCATGTATGTAAAAAATTAATGTTGAGGGGTTAGATATATAAATATATAGGAATTGCGTGGTATGAATGTGAGTCTTCCTTTCTTATTTTATTAACCTTTGATTGGCGCTTGGCTTCACAACGTTAACACTTGCAATGGTTGTTGAGTCACAAATATTCAATGTTTGAGAGACGTTTCATGGAGGATGTTTTGAAGATTTCACAATTACTTTTTTGGAAGATATACATACATGTCACTCAATTCTTATGTATTTACATATCTAACACCCATAGTTTAGTTTTTACATACAAGCCGCCTTAAATATGCGTGAAAAGATGTATTTAACTTTTTATTGGTAGTATTTTTTATGTGATATGAAAGAAATGGGTGGTATAAATGCGTGTAAAAGGTAAGATTTAGATGTTAGACATATAAATACGTAAGAAATTGTTGGGCTATGGAGCCTAAGCACAAGGCACCAGGCGCACAAGCGTGGAGTTGTAGGTGCTTAAGCGCCCACTTAGGTGCTGCTCGAATAGAGGAGCCGACGCCTAAGCTCCGGATTTGGGTGCATATGCTCCCTCTATTGAGCGGACGCTGCTCTTATTCCCGAGAAACCAACGCATAGGTGCCCATTATGGGGCGTTGATGTAGAGCTCTTGGTGCTTAGGTGTCTAAGCATCCGATGCAGTTGCTACATGAAAAATTGGTTTTTAAGCCAGTTTTTTAGCGTGGATTGGTGAGCTTGCTGTTTTTTTCTTTCTAAATTCTTCGACAAGTATTCCCATGAAGGTGTGGAGTCTTGAAGAGGTGGGATTTAGGTGATTCTGTGTTTTTTTGCTTTGGATCGGAGTGGAAAGATTGGTGGTGCAAGTCCTGTAAGTTTCTTCTTGTGAGTGTGGAGAAGAAATTTGTGTGAGTCCCTTATAAAACATTTTGAATTTCATAGTAGAATTTATGGTGTGCGACTCCGTGGTTTTTTTCCCATTCTCTGATTTTTTCTCCTAAAATTCTTGTGTGCTTTTTTGGTTGCTTTAATTGTGTCATGTGTTTAAATTTTTGTTTCGGTTTTTCTCGAATCTTGTGATCTTATTCTGTGGAGAAATTAAGTAGTTTTTCCTAACAAAGAGTTGGGCGGTATGTGCAAAAAAAATTAGAGCTTTAATTCTCTTACAATAAAATCATAGCGAACTCCACAGTCACGGCAACAAAATGTAGCCATCAATTGAGTGAACTGAATTATGTGATTGACGTTTTTAATGACATATGATTGGAACTTGGAACTTGGCTATATATATAGTGTTTTTATGTTTTGATTTTGATTTTATTTTATTTTCTATTAAGTGATTGAATTATGATTGCAGTGTTGTATTTTGTTATTTTAATTTGACGTTTTTAATGACATATGATTGGAACTTGGCTTTGCAGATTAACACATGCAATGGTTTCTACTGCGACTATTTCTCTCCAAACAAACCTTACAAACCCACAATGTGGACTGAGGCTTGGACTGGATGGTAAAAATTCTCTTGGCCGTCTAGTTAATGTCATACATACCACCCAAATCTTATGTATTTAGATCTCCAACACCTAAACTTTATATTTTTACATTTATACCACCTAAATCTTTCATATCACATCCAAAATTCCACCATTTTAACTTTCAAAAAGTGAAATGCACCTTTTCATGCATAGTTACATAAAATTGAAATGTGGCTGTTGATACGCAAATACATAGGAATTGAGTGGTATGTATGCAAATCTTTCTATGTAAAAATTTGCAGATTTTCTTCTCTATAGGTACACAGCTTTTGGGGGTCCAGTTCCTCACCGACCGGCTGAAGATATTGCCTTTGCTGTTGCAAGGTTTATTCAGAAAGGTGGTTCCTTTATTAATTATTATATGGTAAGAAGGCTGTGTTTATATATGCCTTAATTTGATTTTTATGAGAAATTTTTTGCTTACTTTATAAAAAAATTTTGACTTTTTCAGTATCATGGAGGAACAAACTTTGGCCGCACTGCCGGCGGTCCATTTATTGCGACTAGTTATGACTATGATGCTCCAATAGATGAATATGGTATATATATTAATTGTCCTTATCTTCTATTTTTATAATTATGCATTTGCATTGATTATTTATAAAAAAATAGTAAAAAATGTAATCTTTCTATTTTATTTATTCTATGTCCACTTGAAAATAAATGCATGACAATGAAATTGACCCTTTTGATGTATACTTCACCTATTGAAAAACTTTATCATGATTTTGGTTTACATTACCAATTTTACTGGTTATTAAAAATTCTTTCTTGTTGAGTAAAATATATGTTTTATGCATGAATTTTTCTAATAATTTTATCAAATCAGAATTTTGATATATCTCAGCAAACTTTTCTCTGAATCAGGTATGTTAAGGGAGCCAAAATGGGGACATCTTAGAGACCTACATAGAGCAATTAAGTTAAGTGAAGCGGCTTTGGTTTCTGGCGATCCTATCGTCTCATCTTTGGGACATTCTCAACAGGTTTAATGTTGAACTTAACACATGAATTATCAAAATTAGATTTTTTTTAAATTTTTTTTACAAGTTGAGACTTTAGCCAACTTAAAAAACGTTTTTTTTAGTCTCATGTATTCAGGTCGAATTCAGGAACTTGTGCTGCTTTTCTGGCCAATTATGATTCACAATCTTCTGCCACAGTAACTTTCAATGGCATACGCTATAACCTTCCTCCTTGGTCCATCAGCATCCTACCTGACTGTAAAACCGCAGTTTTCAATACAGCAAAGGTAAAAATTTGTTTTTTCACATCTAATTTAAGATTTTTCTATTGTTTAATCGGGATTCTGAACATTTATTTACCTGAAGATGTCACCCACAGGCTGAAATTTTGATTTTTTTGTTCTTTTATCTCTCATTTCTTCTGTCAAATTACAGGTAGGAGCTCAGACCTCACTGGTGAGCATGCAAGCGGTGGAAAGCTTTTCATGGAAATCATATGGGGAAGAAACCAATTCTCTTGATGATAGTTCCTTCACTAAAGATGGATTGTATGAGCAAATTAGTCAAACATGGGATAAATCAGACTATCTGTGGTATACAACTTAGTGAGTATCCAATGCGAAATCTCCATAATCAGTCCTTTTCATTGTATAATCCGTGCTCTCACTTTCAGTCTCCATTCTAAACTTTCCCAATCCTACTGTTTCAGTGTCAGCATAGGACAAGATGAGCAGTTCTTGAGGACAGGAGATTATCCCATCCTCGCCGTCTCTTCGGCCGGCCATGCTTTGCATGTTTTTGTCAACGGGCAATATGCAGGTAGAATGTGTGAAACCCTTAAGTAGAATAAAGTCGAACTCTTGAACATCGAAGTGCCTTTTGGTATAAAGGTTGAAACTTGGTCAGAAGCTTCGAAGTTAAGTGTGCTTGTATAGGAAAAGTCTTGGGATTAGGATCGCTAAGTCGGGATTGCAGGTAGGCAAACCCGAAATTGACCGGACTCAAAACTATTTGATCCGAACCTAAATTAAATATTAAACGGGTCAGCAAGTCCAACCCGAATCCTACCTACCTTCAACCCACGAACCCAAAACCTTTCGCATAGAACATGATAACTATTTAAGTCTATTTCGGGTAATCATGGGTTAATTTTGGGTTAACGGGTCAACCGAAACCCGACCCAAAAAATTAAACAGATTAGCATTCATCATCTGACCCAAAAAATTATTTGGGTTCGGATGGGTGACACCAATGAGACAAAATCGTGAGGCCATTAGGCCAAAATGAACAATATCTCAATGAATGAGAGTTCATGCCGTTACAAAATGACTGTTGCATAATCTGGTTCTGAAGCTGATGAGAATTTCTTCTGCAATTAATTCGTCTCATCTTCCATTTTGGCTTCAGGGAATGCTTATGGCGGTCTGAACAATCCAAAGCTGTCATATAGCGGCAAAGTAAAGATGTGGGCTGGAAGAAATAAGATCTCTATACTGAGTGTAGCTGTTGGGCTGCCAGTATGTTCTTTTCTCATTATGTCTTTTCTATTATTGATTTATTTAGAGCTCTGATACGTTTATGTTAATAAAAAATTTGAAAATTTAGAACGTTGGACCTCATTTTGAAACCTGGAATACTGGGATTCTTGGTCCGGTGATCCTAAGCGGTCTTCGGGAAGGAAGACGAGATCTTTCTCATCAGCAGTGGACTTACCAGGTTGGTTATTCTTACTCCTCTACTCCATTCAGCACCATCAATTTTGAAGCTTTTTGAGCTCGTTAATGCCAGATTGGTGTGAAAGGCGAACATCTTAGTCTTCATTCACTAGATGGAAGCTCCTCTGTTGAATGGGGAGATGTGTTTTCTAAGCAACCCTTGACTTGGTACAAGGTGAGAGATATTACAGTTTCGCTTCCATTGCTAACACTGAAGAAAATGAAAAATGAAAGGGGCATTTGCATACATACCACCCAATTCCCCTATGTATTTACATATCCAACACAAACTTTATTTTTTTACATTTATACCTTCCAAATCTTTCATCATGTAAAAAATAATAGGATTTTAACTTTTAGAAAGTTTTCGTGTATAGGAAAGGTGGCATATCATATATATGTAAAAGTTGAAGTTCTTAGGTGTTAAATACATAGGAATTGAGTGGCGTACGTATGTAAATTTTCCAAAATGTAGTTTCTGAAGTTTGTTTACTTTCTTCCAGGCTTTCTTCAGTGCTCCTGGTGGTGATGAGCCATTGGCATTAGATATGGGCAGTATGGGAAAAGGTCAGATTTGGATTAACGGCAAGAGTATTGGTCGTTACTGGCCTGCTTACAGAGCATCGGGTTCGTGTGGCTCTTGTGATTATCGCGGCGCATATAATGAGAAGAAATGCCAAAGTAATTGCGGGGAGTCATCGCAGAGATGGTAAGAATAGCCATCCTTATTCATGAAATTGTGTACTTCATTTTTTTTAAGTTAAAATAATGTTACTCTTGTTGTGACATGGAAGATTTGAGAGGTATAAACGTAAAAAAGCAAAGTTTAGATATTACATATGTAAATATATATTTGAATTTGATAGTAAATGTTAGGATATTGATATAACATCGTGTAAAATCAAATTATGATGAGAGAATAAATATATCAAAGTCCTAAGACACGAGATTCACATATATTCGTGTCGTATAGAGATAAAATATTCTACTAAGCTTTAAAGAAGATGTATAGAGAGAATACAATTTATATGAATAATGATAAAATATTTTTTTATTTGTGCTAATGATGGAGTGAAAATGCAAACACTTGTAATGAAACTGAGGGCTGAATGTGAATTATGCAGTAGTAAGTGTGAAAAATCAACTATGTTGAGTTCAATAATCATTGATGTTAAAAATGATAATGAAAAACTTATTCAAGATAGTTTATAAAATTTTAACTCCCTACTTAAGAATAACATCAATGATACCAAATATGTTAGGTATCATTTGCCTCGATCATGGTTAAAACCAACTGGGAATTTGTTAGTCGTGTTCGAGGAATGGGGCGGCGATCCAAGCAAGATTTCGCTTGTTAAAAGGACGGTAAGGAGCATCTGTGCCGAAGTTATGGAAGGGCAACTGACGGTTAATCATTGGCGAAACAAGCAGTACAGTAAGCCTAAAGCTCATCTATCGTGTCCCTCCGGGCACAAAATGAGCAGCATAAAGTTTGCCAGCTTCGGTACTCCACAAGGAATATGTGGAAGCTATGAAGAAGGAAGCTGCCATGCTCAGAAATCATATAATGCATTCACAAAGGTACTAATTTCTACATTATCTCAAGTTATCATACATATGTTGCATTAGAAACATGAAGTCTTACATACATAGCACACAATTCTCATGTATTTACATATGTTACACATAAACTTTCATATTTACACATTTAACACTCGAATCTTTAACATCACATCATCACGAATAACACTATTACCACTTTCTGTGTATTTAAATTTGAAAGTTTAGGTGTGGCATATGTCAATGCGTAAGAATTGTGTGCTAAATGTAAATTGTTCATTAAATTTTCTAATTTGATTATTGATTTAACACAGGATGGATTGTTGCAGAACTGTTTGGGACAGCAAGCTTGCTCCGTAGTTGCTGATTCTGAAGTTTTTGGAGGAGATCCGTGCCCGGGAACTAAGAAAAAGCTTTCGGTTGAGGCCATCTGTGCATAAAAGATTGGCCATTTTCATCAGTTTTAAGCACACAGAGGTGACATTCTCTTCTTCATTTATACAGTATAATTCATCTGAAGCACATAAATTGTTTCAGATATATTGGTTGCTGAAAAGATGAAAACTTGGGAGGCTGTTGATTTTTACATTGAGTTGCTGAAGTTGCAGAAACTGCAATTAAATGTATTTACAAATTCAGTAAATTTGAAAAGATGAAAACATGTAAATAAATTTGTTGCAGAAGGTTTGGAGTCATTGACAGCTCTGTAATTTAGGGGGGATTTAGTAATTATTCAAAGTATGAATTGTTTGCCTTTTGAAGGGTCAATTTTATCATTAGAAGTGTATTCAGAAGGCATTTATTTAATACTCTGACAAAATAAATTGCTTTGGTATGTACTGAATTATTATTTTTTTAGTTTTTTTTTTCTCTCAATCATTATTTATTATATTTTATTTGGAGAAAATTTAAATCAGTTGTATGATAAGTGGTAATGGTTAGAATTAGTTTTAAAGCTGTTTAATATGCTTTGAGATGTGTAGCATATAATTAATCAACTAATTCTTTATTAATACTGTTTTAAAATAAATTTAACAGTTTAAATTAATTTTCACAGTTTTTTTTTCAACTTTTCGAGTTTTTAGGGGCTATCTGTAACAGATTTAGAGCGGAATTTACTTTGAATGTTGGCTTAATTTTGCCAGACGGTCATTTTGGACAAAATAAAGCAATAGATTTGATACATTCGGATTTTACGGATTTCCGCCGTAAATACTGAATTTACTAAATCTCGTGAATCGGTGTTTTTATAGGATTTACGTGAGAAAATTGGATGTAAGCAAAACTTTTCAAATAGCTTGAAATAGATTTATCAGATTTAGGGTCCGTTTGGGGCGGCTTATGCGTTTCATGATAAGTTGCTTATCTTGAAACGAGACCCGCAGACCGGCCGCAGGGGTCGACCTGCGGCCTGCGTTTAGTTTAAAAACACAAACACAGTTGCGGATAAGATGACAAAACGCGCAAACCAAACGGTATAAACTGCCCCAAACAGACCCTTAGTAAATCCGTTGCCAGATAGTTTTCTAAAATAATTATGATTTTACAGAATTTAACTTTGTGTGGTAAAGAATGAATTTTTTCTGGCAAGGTACTTTTGCAAATGATATTAAATGATTGAATAGGTGGGAATGGTAGGCTTATTGTACAGCTATCAAGATATGGTTCAGTAAAGCACATCTGCAGACTGAACTGTCATCCTCTTGGATTCTTCATCATATATTTTTTTTATCTTTTTAAAATATTTATAATTATTCTACACTAAATATAAAATTTAGAGAGAGAGAGAGAGAGAGAGGGGCAACAATGTTTGTTTTTTTGGAAATTTTACTTGCATACCACACAATTCTTATGCATTTACATATCTGTCATCTGATGTTTGGTAATTACATTTATATCACTTTTAAGGTTACAAATCTATGCATAAAAATGAGTATTTCACTTTTAAGGATTTTAGTTAGGGCTGTGAATTTGGCTCGTTGTTCGTGAACAGCTCGTGTTCGGCTCGTTCGTTAAGCCTAACGAGCCGAACACGAACAAATTTTTAAGCTTGAAATGTAAACGAGCCGAACACGAACTACAGTTTGTTCGATCGTGTTCGGCTTGAAATGACTCGAAAAAAATATATAACAATATATCACATATATTATTTATATAATAATATATAATATATATATATATATATATCTCTAAGTTTAAATCATAACACCTCATGTG
>NEWO01000318.1:591363-622435 GCA_003013225.1 Phalaenopsis aphrodite
ATCGTTGGATGACACTAAAAAAACTATAGCATGAAAAAGAAACAAAAATTTTTCTTCGTTTCGTTGCAATTTTCATGCCTACTTTTGTAACACAAATATAATATATTTCACACATTGTAATTTATCAATCCAAATAGCTATCAGACAAAAATCACATGAATGAATGCACAAATTAAACATAAAAATAAACGTAATGCATTGAACCAAACAATGAAACTATTTATATAGAACCATAACATGTTTTTTCGAAATGTCTTTGAAAAACAAAAGAAATAAACAGTAGGATAATCCTCTTCGGTGCCCTCATCATGCTCCTCAATATCCTCCTCTGTCAACTGCTTTCCTCTTATGTCTGCCAGACGCATAAATGCCTGATTATATTTTCACTGTAGTCTCTATTTCAGATCTCATCTGGGCAGGATGGGCAACAAATATGATATTAATAACTACGGTGAATGTGACAACCTGCCTGCAAACCACATCATCCGAGTTGGTAGAAGTAGATGCGTTGAATGCGTTAGAGGATGGTCGAGTGTTGTAGGCCTATTCATGAGAACCCAATCCATAGACCTGTCCCTTCATCTTGCCTTTGACAACCCCCCTTCACGGCTCATATTCAGATAGATCATGACCAGGGATCGTAAGTCCTCCTGCGCACTGGGTCCGACTCTCCTTCAACTGTTGGATGGTTTCCTACAAAAAAAAAAGATAAAAGAAAGTTAGAAACAAACTTAAATTTAAAAATTATTTGCATTGTATAACAATTACTCTTGTGACTTACATGGTCATCTGAGATTTGCTTTTAACCAAAGTCTGGTCCAACTGCCGATTATGAGTATGAACATGTTAATTGGTAGTGGTGGGCTCTCGTCCCAACTCAAAATTCTATCAAGGTAAGAAAATAGTTTTTATATATTTAATTTATGAAAGATTTAATACACAAAGTAACTCACACCAGCCTCCTTTTGTACTCTGTATGTGGGAGTACCCAACCAGTATTCTTGGAGGGCCCCATGTATCCACAATCAAAGCGACGATTTTCCTTGGCCTGCTGACTTTTTCTCTGGTAATCCAAAGCATCCCAGGCTGTTAGTAGTGCATTGAACTTATCCACCGTGAGCCACAAAAGGAGATGATGCATCATCCCTGCCTCTCAGACATATTGCGAAGACAACCGCTTCGTTTGTGTTCGAAGATCCTCCTAATATGCATGTAATGCTCAGGGCGTCAGGAGAACTATTTCTGTAAAATTAATTTAAATATGTTAGATTGATATATATATATATATAACTTAAGATTAATATGTTAGGTATATGCCTCAACCTCTCTAAACAATATATCTTAAATTGTTATCAGGATCTCCTTCTCGGATAGGTACACGACCTCTTAATTGCTCCGAATTATATCCCTAATTGCATAAATAGTCCTCAATATTCCAAGAGCTCAAAAGTATTGCTTGTGTTGCCTGATGTGCCACGATCGGGAGCAACAACATGACCTTCTGCCGAAGTAGATAGGAGAGGGGGTGTAAGTCAGGGTATTTGGTGAAGGTGATGACATCGGGGTGGAGGCTTGTGGGAACGAGTTAACTACAAATCTCGCCGTGATGGAGAGCAACATAGAAGTGCTCTTATGCATGTAGTGCCGCTTAGTAGTCTCATAATGACTTTCTTTTGGTATTACCCCTAACCAAGTTCTGCGAGGAAGATCATCCTTGCCTTCAGATGCATTTGTAACAAGAAAAGGAAAATTAATTAATGTATCAATAAATTTTTAATGTATCATACAAAAATTAAAATTATAACTACCAAAATAATACTCTAGAGGACCCTTTTATATAGCTTATTGCTTGCTCAAGATATTTTTAAGGCTTCACATAGGATAAATCAATGTTATAATTTCCCTTTACATTTGATATTATCATCTTTGGCTTCAAAATTAGGATTTGATCCCAAAACTTTGTTTTTGATTATCTAATTGATCCTACTAGTTGTCACTCAATGTAATAAAATATTCATAAGCTTGTTTTGATTCATGGATTCTTATATCAAATATCATCTAGTTTGTCAACATGGTAGCACCTTTACACCATACATCTTTTGTTGATATTTTTAACCATGAATTGTATGTTATTTTCTTCACATATAAATGTAATATCAACTTTAGCCTACTTTGCTCTTAAGAAGTTACTCAAATATTATGTTAATCATAACAAACTCAAACCAAGCTCATTATATCAACAACCACAATTAAAAGCCATTAAATCACTATTTTTTACAATGTAAGAGATATTCATATGTTTTTCATACCTTGAATGAAAAGACTTCACCTATATACTCATCTTAGGTAAGTCGTAAAAAGAGGTCGGTTTTTTTGAATAATCGCTTTAATATTGGAGCATTCATGTAGCTATTATTTTCAGTAGCTTAACTGTCAACAACATCACTTGATTATGCATCTCATGTGACCATACTGTCATCCGCATCTACTCGTGACTTATTCACACAATAACCTATAATAACAAAAGATGTGAACCATCTATTTTTGTTCATCATCATCATTTTCACAAAAAAACATTGCATCTAAATTGTTATTGGAAGCAACAAATACATATATGCAATGTTTTTTTTATAAATTAAGAATAGTATAAAAAAGTTTCTTTTTTTATAGGGTACATGGAATACAAAATTTTCATTTTATAAATCAAGCATTTTTTCTAAATTCATATGAAAAAACTTTTAAATCATAATTTGTCCCTATGAAAAAATATTCTGTCTCGACTTAAACCCAGGGTCATGTCAGTTTATGACCCCACAGGCACACTGGTTTCCGGCTCCACCTGTTCGACGATTTTCTTACGTGAAGAAGAACAATGTCCTCAGCAATGCTTTTCTCAACGATCTGTCACCTCTCAGAACTTTTTGTCCGTGACATTCACCTCCAACTAATCACGTGACACCCTCGTCACGGATCGACTCCACCGAGCTCTTTTGGGAGGTGACAAGTGGTATCAAAGCAGATTATTGTCTGTCAGGTGTGTGGACTCTCTATGGTCCAGTGGGACTCTTGGTGGAGCAGGTCCGTGACGAGCGCGTCACGTGATTGTGTGGAGAAGAATGTCACGAATAAAAAGTCTCACATTGGCTAGTTGTAGGACCGAAAAACAGTATTTAAGTCTTGGGTTACCCACCACTCCGAAGAGCTTTTTTGAGAGGTGACAAGTAGTATCAGAGTTGATTACTGACTGTCAGGAATATGGACTCTTCATGTTTCAGTGGACTCTCGGTTAAGCCGATCCGTGACGACTGCGCCACTTGATTGTGTTGATTGGGTGGAGGAGAATGCAGGGAATGGTTGATCTCCTAAGCCTGTCTCGACTTCTACCTCTCTGAAATTGCTTCTTATTTGGTAGCATGGATCCTGTATACGGAGGAAAGCACTTCGGCAATGTTATGAGGTTGAGTTTTTCTGTCATATTGGACCATGGGAGGCTGATGATTAGATCTTGTCTTCTGTGTCATTACATCGCTTAACAAATGAAGTTATTCTCTACAACTCCGGAGTATATTCTGTTCCCTGTGGCCCTTTCATTGCTGTTGGCTCTGCGAATAAAGTTCGAATTGAGGATCGGAAGACATCAACCGTTGCGTTTTTTGGATATTCAAGGAATGCTTACAACCAGCTAGTTCGGCTCTTGGTTCCCAAGGAAGACAACAGGATATGAATCTTAATATTCTCTTCATGATTGGATGATCGGTTTGTTTTTATACGCATTTGAATCGAAGTTGAGGTGCTGTTCGCTTTCAGATTAGGTATCTTTGATTAGCATCTGCATGTAAGTAGTGCCCCGCCGAGGCCGATGATGGAGCAGCATGGATTATACACTATCATTTGGAATTTGAGGATGAGGTTGTCTAAACCCTAATCATCGCCATGACTTTGGAGGTACAACTCATGCTGATGATTGGAGTTACAACATCATGTTATGAAAGGGTTGGTGCTAATTACAATCATGCTGTTGATTTCTTGCATAATCATTCTGTTGGCGTTATCTATAATCATTCTGGAATGGGCTGCAGTTTCGACCAAATTTTAAACATGGATCAACTATACTTCTTTTGCATTGCAATACTATCAGATTGAGATATAAATGAAACTTTTATTGAATGAATATAAGAGTTATTTTATGTTTTCTAAATACAATTATTTTATTAAGATTGTTACTAGGCAATGGCTCAATGCCATTAAATTTGTCATCAATTGATTGATATGTGGTCAATAGTTTATATGCAAATTGTTCGCAATTTTTTAGTTTATCAGCAGTTTGACAATTTTTTATTAGTTTATTATTTTTTCTATCTATGAAAATGAGAATTTTGAGTCTTGTAAACAGTCTATGATATGCATACTATTCTAATTATAAAAGTGAAAACTGCTTTGAGTATTTCAGATTTTAATCTTTGATGAAGCTATAATTAAAAATTTATGGGGGAAATTATCTACTTATATGAACAATAGACCTCTTTGACCACCAAAATGGGACATCACTGTATGGAAAAAGGCCTATAAATTAGGAAATTTACTCTCGTTTGTAATTCATCAAATTTACTATAAAATCTATTAACTAAAGTGAAGAAACAATAATCAAGATGTTTATTATTGTAAGTCATATTTACTAATATGAAATAAAAAAAGAGGTTGTAAACTCTCTTAAAAATAGTGAAATACAACTCATTATAATAAGATTCCTTACATTGTAATGTTTGAGGTTCTGTCGAAAAATTTAAAATTATGCATGCTCATGGTAGAGCACACCTAAGGTGGTTGATTTCATTAGAATTTTGCATGAAATTAGGCAAAACTTTGTGACCTGTAGAGCAGTATTTCAATAAATGAGATTTAAATTTATAACATTTACTTCAACCCATTTTCTCTACTTATTCTTTCTTCTCAATCTTCACAGTTCGAACCATCCCCTTTTATTATCTTCCTCAAACTTTTTAGTTAAATTCATCTCAAGTTAAAAGTGGTTTCGATAAAATTATTTAAAGGGGAATTTACATACTGTTGGATCTCGGATTGTCTTTTGTAAACACACCTTGAGAAGAACCGAGTGAAGGAGGTAATAAAGTGAACCAGAGTTATTGTGGAGAGAACCAGTGGAGTCCCAATAGCTTGCCTCCCTTTGATCGTAATGTTTTCTCTTATATATAAAAGCATATTTTGTACAATTACAAAAAGGAGGGAAGGGTTGTGAAAACCGTTCTTAATGTAATTAGTGCTCCAATTAATTGTATGGATTTCATTCCATATTTGTATTACAATTTGAATTTCGATATGATAGTAATTGGTTGATCGATTTGCTAGAATGCGACCGACTGAGGCGGTAGATTGGGTGACGACCGTGTCTCGTGTTTGGTCGATCGAGGCATTCGATCGAATGACGATCTCGTCTGTCGCCACAAATGCATGTTAGTCATCCAATCACAATTAAAGGGTTTCTGCCTGCGCGTCAGTCAGTCGGTTGGTCGACAAATGAGCTGATTTGTTTTTTCAGGTGAACCGTCGCTCACTTATCGCTTTGGCTCAAGACTTACTGGCCCTACGCCTCGTCTACCTAGTTGGTTCGTTGTCTCAGCCGAATACCCCTAATTACAAGGTCTTAGGTGGATTTTGTCGTTGCCTATGTAAAGTATCCAATAAAACTTGTTGCTTGGATGAATTTGGTCTTGCCCTTGGCAGATCTTCTCGCTATCGGGCGAGGGACCATCCCCAGGGCTTTGATCTATCCCGTGTTTAGTTTTTCAATCTGTTGCAGGTCGACAGAAGATTCGAACGACGCAATCGAATCGTTCCTTCCTTTGTTGGAATCCAAGAGAGGAATCCTTAGCTTTGGCGGAGGTATCGTCTTTTTGATTTGGAGAGTAAAGGCCCCTCCTGTGAGCATCCAGACAGGTACTCACATCCGTTCTTCCCATCGCTTGTTCACCTGCGTATTTGCGACTGTGTCGGTGTGTTGGGATTCGCCTTGTACCTCTATCTACTGGTTGTTGACCTGGTTGTGCGGGATAGGCAGGTTCCTTGGTGGGGGCATTTGGGGACGAACCCCCTTGAGGTTCCTTTTCTAGGCGAGGCGTTTGGTCGTTCCTCTAGTGATTGCAACCCGGAGGAACTCGAATTGCTCCATCATGAGGGTCATTTGGGCTTGTAATTTTTGAATCTATGCATGGACGTCTGGTCGTGCAGCGTATTTGTTGGGTTCCATGCGTGTTATCTTGCTTTTGGAAGTTTTTCCTTTATAGTTTGCTCCGCTTTTGGTCTGGGGCATGTCCACGCTCACCGCACCAACTTTTAGGATATTGAATCCCGGATTATCTTTTGTGAATACACCTCGAGAGTTAGAGCAGAATGAGAGAGAGAATAAAGTGAACCGAGTATTACTGCGGAGATAACCGACGGAGTCACAATAGCTTGACTCTCTTCGATCGTCCTTTTGTCTCTTATTTATAAGAACATATTTTGTACAGTTACATAAAGGAGGGAACAATTGTGAAAACCGTTCTTAGTGTAACTAATGCTCTGATTAATTGTATGGATTTCATTCAATATTTGCACGGTAATTGGTTAATCAAGTCGGTAGAATGCGACTGACCGAGGCGATCGACTGGGTGGCGACCGTGTCTTCTATCTGGTGGACAGAGTTGTTCGGTTGAACGACGATCTCGTCCGCAACAGCAAAAATAGGTCGGTTTTCCAATCAAGATCATGGTGTTTCTGCTTGCGCTTCGGTCGATCGCTCGATCGACGTATGAGTCGATTTTTTTTTGTCGGGTGAACCGTGTTTCAATTGTATCTTTGGCTCAAGTCTTACATAACCTACGTCTTGTCTACCTGGTCGATTAGTCACTTCTGTCGGATGCCCCTATTTGTACGGTTTTAGGCAGTTGTTATCGCTGTCTGTGTGAGGTATCCGATGAGACTTGCCGCTAGGATGAAATATGTTTTGCTTTTGACAAATCTTGTCGCTATCGAGCGAGGAACCATCTCTAGAGCTTTGACCTGTCCCGAGTTTAGAGAAGCCGCTTCACCCACTTTACGGTGACTTGTCAAACGACTGTTTACCCTTGGGAGAAGTTTTTGTTTTTGATCGTTCGTTTTCTTTGAGATTCGTGCTGATAACTCTAGTGTTTATAACTACATAGCATCATTTCTTCTATATTTACTTATCTCACATCTAAGCTTTCATATTTACACACATATCACTCAAATTTTTAATATCACATAAAAAATAGCACTATCACTATTTTTTAAGAGTGAAATACATATTTTCAGGCATTGATTTAATGCACCAAATTGTTGTGTGTAAACATGCAAGTTTTTGAGATGAGACATGTAAAGATATAAGAATTGGGTGCTACATATGAAAATTTCCCTTACTAAAAATACGCAGTTGAAGTTATTGAAACTTCATTTCAAGATTAAGGCCCTAAAATCTTAACATATGAATCATAAATTTTTTTTAGAGTATGTTCAACAAATCAAACAAGAAATAGTAAAAGAATAAAGCATATTTCATATTATATCATTCAATAATTAAACAGATACAACTACTACACAGGATAGCAAATTTTATAAATCCATCTCACTCATGTAGCAGTATTACGTACAGCATTGGTAAACTTTTCTTATTCATTACCAATAAAACACATATCATAGTTGCACCAACATCTCCTTGATACTCTGAAACCTTGATCCTTTATCAGAAAACTTAGTGTCAGTATAATAATTAAGATAATCTTGGAAACGATAATGTCCAGGATACAAGAGCTTTGGTGCTGGAGAAATTATTGCATTTGCGCCCGGATTGTAAAATGTCGCAATGGAGAGACGACTCCCATCCTTGTTAGGAATAACTCTATGCAAAATACTTTTATAGATACCATTGCTTACAACTTCCAACTGGTCGCCAAGGTTCACGAATATCCTGTTATCTTTCGTTGGAGTTATTGGCACCCACTCGTCGTCTTTCCAAAACTCGAGTCCTGAGACGAAATCATCCTGGAGCAATAGAATGATTCCACCTGCATCAGTGTGAGCTCGGAGTCCTTTGAACTGTTCTGGTTTTGGGCATTGGGGGTAAATTGCTACTTTTGTGCCTATGTGAGGCTCTGAAAATGTCTGCTTCAGGTAATTTTTATCTAATCCGAGGTTCTCACTCAATAGTTCCGCCAGCTTTTCGGCTAAGTTTATTACCTGATCAATGTAATCTTCCATTGCTTTGCTGCATCATAAATATTTCATTTGGAAGTTATGGTTATAAATAAAATGAAAAAGATAACTCATTTCGTTAGATGTTTGCTTCTGTTAGTTGCAGATAAAAGCTTAACAAAATCAGTGAGAAAAGTGTCAAATTATTTTCCTTACTCTTTGCAGGGGGTCATTTTAGCCCCATAATCTATAAAAGCGTAAATTTAGTCTCCAGTCTCTTTTAATATGGTCTGAAATAGTGATCATGAAGGACTATTTCAGCCCCAATTTAAAGAATATGTGGAGTAATTAGATTCTTTTATAGACTCTAGGACTAAAATAGCCCCATGCAAACAGTTAGGGGACTATTTTGACACTTACTCTCATATTTAAGGGATTTGTAGAGCTCAGTACTTGTTTTCTACCTAAATGCAATCAAATGAGACTAAGGATATCTATTACTGAAGCCAACAGAAAACTTGATCCTCCATAGTGTTCATTCACAAGAAAGAAAGTGAATAAAAAACATAGAAATTAGAGACTTACTTGAGCTCAGGTTTCAGGTTTACAATGGCCTCTGTGTTTGTATCAGGCTTATGGCGAATGAAAATGCTGCTTTCCCAGTCAAAATCCATAACTTTATTCGGAGTTTCTAATCCTTTTGCCAAGTCTGACTCATAGAAACTATCTTTCATGTTCACCTCATAGTGCAATTTCACTAAAGTTTTGACCTTTTCCATCAATTCTTCACTAATTCCATGATTTTCAACCTGAAAATTTGTCTCAGATGAATGCTAAGAGTCCGATTAGGTACATGATTTAAACAATTTAAAATTACACTGTACTTACCCAAAAGAAGCCCCACTTTGCACACGCCTCATGTAATAATGACATTGTTTGGCTCCTCTTCTCTCCATTCAGCTCTTCTAAGTTGATTACTGGAATTGCCATTTTGTCTTTAACGGAAATAAGAAACTTATAAGAAAGCTAGTGGTAATGAGCTCAAGTTAAATAATTGTGCTTACCGGAAGCACAATTTATAGAATTCTACGGAGCGTCCATAGAATACAAAATGAAGAAGAAATGGAGGAGAATCTGTTTTCTTTCTATTTGGCCTCTTCAACAGGTCCAAGTTCATTGTCTTCCCATTTCCCTTCGTAGTCAA
Source organism: Phalaenopsis aphrodite (assembly GCA_003013225.1). Classification (NCBI taxonomy): domain Eukaryota; kingdom Viridiplantae; phylum Streptophyta; class Magnoliopsida; order Asparagales; family Orchidaceae; genus Phalaenopsis; species Phalaenopsis aphrodite. The sequence continues at coordinate 600,776 of NEWO01000318.1, forward strand.
TTAAGCCTTTACTGTTTTTTACTTCTTCCATGTGCCTCTTTGTAGTCTGCTGGCTTAAAATTAGGGACATTTACATACATAGCCTACAATCCTTATGTATTTGCATATCTCACTCCTAAACTTTCATATTTACACACAAATCACTCAAATCTTTGATATCACATAAAAAATAGCACTATTACTACTTCTTAAGGTGAAATACACCTTTTCAACAAATTGTGTGCTACACATGTAAGTTTTCCTTGAATTTTATTTCGAATAAATATAATCCTATCTTGATATTTTGCATTTTTTTTTTTGCATGATGAAATGATATTATTCTATTGGAAAAATAGTCAATTAATGAATGTCATTATCCACTTATGATTTTCCTCTTGCACTTGGCCTTATCATTTGTTTTTCTTGGGTCTTGTTTTTTATTAGCAATATAGGATAATTTCAGTGCAACACCTCTTAGTTATCATGTGATGACTCTCTTTGATTATGTTTGTCAAAGCGTGGCACCCATGTGAATTCTACTCCAACTTTACTTATATTTGTCAGATTATTAATTTTTTATAGTTTTTAAGGCTCATAGATTAGAATCTAGATCCGGTGGTTCAGTTCCTTAGATTTTGAAACCGTGAGTCAGGAAACTGGCAATAAATGCTTTTTGGGGCATTTACATACGTACCACCCACTTCATGCGTATTTACATATCTAACACCTAAACTTTACTATTTACATTTATACCACCAAAATATTTCATATAACATAAAAATACAACCATTTTTAACTTTTAAATCATGAAATACACGTTTTCATGCATGGGTAAGGTGGCATGTATGTAAAAATTGAAGTCTAGCTGTTAGAGCAATGTAAATATATTGACATTGAGAGGTATGTATGTAAATCTTCCATGATTTTCTTATGCAGTGCTACATTGCATCAATCTGGAGAAGTCAAAAGGAAACCTTAAGCATGAATCAATTGAAGTTAAAGTATAATTCTAGTGAAGTCAAGCAAAGCTTGTTGCTTTGGTTGGGGTGTCTAAATGTGTCGGGTTTGAGTGAGTTCGACTGTTATTGACTCGGCTCTTTTAAGGATACGTCTGACTTTTTGTGTTCTACTTATTTATTTATCAAGTTGAACACGAATTGTTTAAAAACACGGATTATATTAAAAGTCCTATATAATGCAAATGCATTCTGCTACTCTATCCAAGTTAATTCACAGTAGTGCTTGAGTCATCCTAGTTTTTTTGCAAAAAAAATACCTCTGCAAATAATATTTTTCCTGAAAGGCTACTTCTAGTGAGTAATATGACATCAATGTAAAAACAAATATGACGCATTCCGAGGGAGTATGCTTCCTGTTGATAGAGCGATCCAAATCCCATAAGTATGTATGAGGCTTGTTTCCATAAAAGATACTACAACATATCTTGCTGCATGGGAATAGGTACATATCATAAAGACAAAAAGACTAATTTAAATTGATAATTAATCAAGTGAAATATAATAGAGTTGGAAGAAAGAACTTTTAATAAAAGGGGAATATGATATCAACACAAGCACATGCATCATGTAAGCTCAAAATAACACCTATAATTTGTTCAAGTAAAATAATACCCATGCAAGTTACACTTAAAGGGTGGGTTGGTTGGCAGCAAAAGGAGTGCATTGCATCCCTTTTGCAATGGTTTTAAAAATGCAAATGTAGCGGAATTTACTCTCTAGTTCATTTTCAATGTATTTTTAATTCGTTCGATTATGTCGATTTTCAAAGACAATATTTTATCTAAAGTGAGGCCACCTCTTGCCTTATTTTTTTAGCAAAATGGTGAATTTTTCATTCATTGTCCTTTTTCTATTGAGGCATGTAAGAACTAGAGTTTTAATGAAGAACATCATTCATAGAGCATAAAAATGAGATTGTTGGAATCTTAAAACATTATTAGTACATAATCTTTTGATGAAAGCTTTGAAATACACATAACTTCAGTGTGACATTTAAATAAAATAAATCCAAGTAACACTGGAAAAATCATTAATGAAAGTTATAGATGTTGTAACCCAACATCAAACAAGAGTTATTGGAACAAATACCAAATGCAGAAAACTAGGAGATTGCATTTTCATTACAAACCTTGTAATATTTTTGTGATTGTATTCTGCTTCTTTATATTTTCTCATTAATCTTTTATGGATTTGGGTCCTTTTATAGAGCACAATGGCAACCACTCCATAAGCTGAAGAGACTTGCAAACCAATTCAAGTATGCCGTTTTGAATGCATCACAGCCTTTATATTGTAACTAGAAAAACAGAAACGGCAGAAGAAACAGAGAAATGAAAAGTCAACCCATAGGAGGACTAACTTACTTTGGTTATACTGCTATTCTATCAGCCAATATTAATCATACTTGTCTCAGTTCATATAACAATCAAAATACGTGAAGCTTATGTGATGCATCCAAAGACAACATAACTTATATTGGTGCCAATTTAGTTCTCGATTTATTTATTAAAGGAATGGCCAAAAGGCTATTATACGAGCCTCCAGCCACTCCTAATGTGCCTAACAATTCGAGTACCACATTCTTAAGGCCAACCATGCCAGTGGAGGTTCGAACCCCAAAGCGGAGGTGTCTTACACTGAAGATGCAAACTAACAGGCCGAGGTACAGGGTATATAAACACCCACCTACATGCTACTGCCTATATGTCACGTTAATCATATATGAAAATATGTATTTTGCTTTTTAGAAGTTGAAATTGAGTTATTTTGTATGTAATATAAAAGATTTGGGTGATATATAATATTGAAAAAAATAAAGATGTGCTAAATATGTAGATACATAAAGGAATTTGGCTCCATATATAAATTCCTCCATATAAATTCCTATCAAATAAAATGCTTATTTATGTTGATCTACGAGACCAATAAAGAGAGCTAGGAGCTCGACAAAGCTGGGATATATCAATATAAAATGATATGCTCCAGACCGATCTCCTCTCGCTTAAGCGTTCGACCGATCTCTTCTCCTCCTCCTCTCGCCTGAGCGTTCGACCGATCGATTCTCCTCCTCTCGCATGGTCCGAGAACGGGCGGAGCACTCTTGCGCCGAAGACTCGGTACCTCTTATCCTCCTCCGACTCGCCTGCTTCTTGCCCCCATTTCTCTCGGCTCGAGCTCGATAAACTGCTGCATTTTTTTTTTGTTATTTTTTTGTTATTTCCTCTCCTTATGATGGTTCTTTTCTCTTCTTTGGATTTGTTTGTGCATCTTTTGTTATTTTGTTTTTTTAATCTTTCCTCTCCTTAGATTTGTAAAAGTTCAACATGAAACTTTCGTTAGAGCTAGGTCTGCAAACATTTTTACTATTTTTTTACACTTGAAGAATTAAGGTGGATCCAACAAATGTGCACTTTTATTTCAGTCATCATTTATCATTCTTTAAATTCAACACTTTCCAAACTTGATCATTATAGAAGAGAATACAAAATTTTTACTGAGTTTGGTAAGTTTAACAACTCTTTAATACAAAGGACGGTTATCAAAGCACATTTTCTTAATTGAAGTTATGAAATTTCAAACTTGTGTACTCTACATTTTCTTAATTGATTTTCATTACACTCATTTTAAATTTGGAAGATCAGTTGTTTGCAAAAACGCACGAACCAAACAGCTATACAGTTTTTTCAAAACAGAGGCAGACTTGTCATTTGTTCAGAATCAGCTGTTTTCCAAACGCACAAACCAAACAACCAAACAGCTTATCTGGATCAGCTACTTATCAGCAGATTATTAGGATAAACAGTTAATCTGGATAAGCTACAGTTGCCCCAAACAGACCCTGAGCTTACATACATTGTTGAATCCAAATTTATCCCAAGAAACAGAGCAGTCCCCGAGCTCTTTGGCCTATTTAATATATCAAAAATGAGTTCTCTCTACATGAGAAAAGTCAAGAGTAAAGATCTCTCATTTTCATTTTATGAGCTCTCTATTTATATAAGAAAGAGTGATCAAGTTTAAAATTATACATTTGCCTCTTCTTTAATGGAGGGGTTACAAGTTTTTTTATTTTATTATTATTATCTCGCTTTAATAGGGAAAGCTAAAGATCTTCATGGTGCCTTTTTATATTTCTAATCGATTTTTAACAATTTTTGTTATTCATTTTTTTATTTAGACCATTAAATTATCTCGAGATTCGTGTAGGGCTGTCAAAATAGCTCGTTGTTCGCGAATAGCTCGTTTTCGACTCGTTAAGAAGCTCGAGTTTGGCTCGTTCGCTAAGTTAACGAGCCGAACATGAACAACACGAACAAAAATTTGTTCGTTCGTGTTCGGCTCGTTTTGGCTCGTTAAGCAAACGACTACAAGGCTACAGGCTACAAGGCTACAAAGATGTATAATCAATTAAAAGAATTAATTAAGAAAATAGAATAAAAATTATTAAATTAGATTCAAATAATATTTTAATATAAACAACAAATTTTTAAGTCTTGCTCCAACCCTTTACATCTTATGTCTATGTGATTAGGGTTGTCAAAACGACTCTTTGTTCGTGAACAGCTCGTGTTCGGCTCGTTAAGCAAACGAGCCGAACACAAACACACTTTTTGAGCTCGAAATATAAACGAGCCAATCACGAGCGAGCCCACCCCTAAATTCATGCATATCATTTTTGGTATATATATCAATATACACACTCAAAAATGACCCGCACGAATCATACATATTATAGAGGCATTTAAATACATACTACACAAGACATAACTAACACCTAAAGTTTACTTTTAATATTTATACCACCAAAATTTTTCATATCACATACAAAATACCGCTGCTTTAATTTTTAATTAGTGACAAACCTTTACATATGTTTAATTAAGGTGGTATAAGTAAAAAATCAAATTATAGATGTAATTAGATATGCAAAAATATAGGAATTAAGTGGCATATATATAATTATTTATTTGGAAAACTGTCCCATAGTACACCTGGTAAAATAAACATGCAAAGAAGAGTAGAACAATTAATAAACCTTTTTAATGATAAGGCAATAGAGCATTTAAGTATCACGTGGAGAGGGATGGACACTTTAGCATCATGTAGGTACTGACCCAACCAGAAACAAAACCTTTAATTTCCATCCATCCACTGAACAAAACAAGTGTAACATGTAGTTGAATGTTGGCCTCCTTTATATCTCTTGAATTATTATATATATATATATATATATATATATATATATATATATATATATATATATATATATATATATATATATATATATATATAATTTTGGAAAAGAAAAACACACATAAATAGCCTTAAGATTCATGCAATCCTAACATAATTGTTGTCAAGTAACATTGTTTATTCTTTGGGTAATTTAGACCATCTCCTAAAAAACAAAAAAACAAGAACATCGCATCATAGGCTTTTGAAGAGGTCTTTCCCCAAAATAACAAAAGACAAGTACATAGAATACAAGTTAATTTCAAAACATCACATCACGAGCTTTGAAGAGGCCTTTCCCTAAGCTTAACCAAGCCCCCACATTATGGAAAATGCACATTCTCCATAATAGTAAAATAGAAAGTATATTAATTATTTTCCCCGTATCTCTCTTTCTCCTCTCTCATCCAATAAGGCCAATGCCTTCTATGATGAGTGAATCTGCTAAAATCTGATTTGCGGCCTCAGATGGATGAACGCTATCCCAGAAAACATAGCCAGTAGCATTTGAACATGTCCCTATTGATTTAGGATTGCAAAGCAATATCGTTGTCTCTACAGTTCCAGTTCCACAACACCCTCTTCTCGCCTCAAAGAAACCTACAAAATGAAAAATAATGTCAGGATTACACAATTTTGAAGCTAACATACGAGACAGATTAAACGTCGATCATCTGAAGATCCAATTAGGAGAGTAGATGTTTTAGATTCGACTGAAGTTAAGAAAGGCAAAGATAGACCTTGAATGACTTAGGCTTATTGTATAAAAAATGATCTTAATTTAATAAAACTACATGAAAATATGACACTAAATAGGACGCAACTGAGAAAAATGATTCATGCAGCCGACCCCACGTAGTGGGATTAAGACTTTGTTGTTGTATACGAGTCAAACTCAAATCTGTTTCACACAAACCGAGCTTTTAAATAAAGAAATTAAATTATAATCTCATACATAATAAGCTTTTTGAGTTGAAAATGAATATGATCAATAATCTCATATACAATAGTTAGAGGAAGTGTATATTATCTACATACCACTCTTAGAAGGAGATGTAACAAGATCATAAAGAGGCTGGTAGGTGTCAAAGATTGCAATTTTTAGCTGTGGGAGTTTCTTGGTGAGAGAGCTAACAGCTGAATTAATCTTCTTGTTGAAGGCTTGGGCATCTGAGTTTAGCCTTGAAACACAGCCATTGCTTCCCTTTCCGAACAGTGTGATGGATGCCGGAAGGCAACCAATTGGTGGCAGAGAGGTGACTCCAATCCTCCTTGCTCCAAGCTTGTACAAATCCTATGAGACCAATGATTTAGATTTGAGGGAAGTTACATACATACCACACAACTAATACTTAATGAACAATTTAACAAATTTCACTCTGTTAAGAGATGAGGGCAAATCACGCATGAATCAACAAACACAAGAAAGAACACACAGATTTAACGAGGTTCGGCAATTTGTCTACGTCCTCGGGACCAAGAGTGGCGGCTTTCTGACATATAAATCTAATGTACAATATGTAAAATTACTCCAGTACCGTATCGCGGGGGTGTTGCCTCCACACCCTAACCCACTTAACGAAACTTTCTCGATTGAATAGATGCTTCCGCTCCATTCCGCTTCGACATCTGTCCCTTATCTGACATATGAGCCATCCCTAACACACTCTTTCTAAATGTATTTTCTCCCACTAATTAAAGCAGGTTAAATTAAAGCAGCATAAATCATATTCTATTATCATCAAAAGCACAATCAAGTTTAAGTTATAACTTCCACTTTCCGGGATCTGTGCCAGCATTAGTGTGTATTTATTTCAATTAAATTCACTCAATAAAATAATAAAAACAAAATAAAAAACTGGCATGGTATATAAACATAAGAAGAAGCCAAAATTAAGAAACTTTATAAAGAAAATAATTCAGAGAGAAATATGTTTACTCACCGTGACAAAGTTAGAGAAGATTCCAACCAGAAAAGAAGAGAATTGATCGGCACTGTAGAATTTGTACAGATAAGGATTAATGTAATAGTTTTGCACGAAATCACTGGCTCCTGCGCTTAGAATATACAGAGCTTCTGATATAATGGAGGAAGCCTTACTGCTCCCAGCAACTTTGGCCAGTTTGGACTGGTATTCCTTGTAGTATTCCAACTGCTGTGATAATGGAATGGCATGCTGCAATATTCCCATATTAATTTCATTACAAACCAAAAAAAAAAAAAAAGTTTTGCAGGTTTTGATTCAAAATTCTAACTATTATTTATGTTTTATCAAATTCAGGTAGAACTGAGGCATTAAGATACTACTTTAGCAAATTCAATTTTTTCAATATTTAGACAAAGTGTCAGCATAAATCTCAAAGAGGTCCAAATAGCTCAAGAGACTGACAAAGAAGTACCGCAGAAGACCAAATGACCTACTAGATGAAGATTAAGGACCTCCCTAAATCTGGGCTAGAGGCTGACCGGAGGCTAGCCATCTAGACCAAAGGCCAAAGCTATTCTAACCAATCAGAGTCAACTACCTACCTCTTGTCACAACTCAATCAAAGGGAAAAGTTCAGCATTGCCAATCACCTCACGAACGCCGTCCGAGATTCTTTAAGGAGGGCAAGGATCGGTGAAGAAGAAATCTAAGAACATCCTGAAGAACCTGGTTGTCGAGGCATGACATTATTCACTCTCTACCCGATAGCCTGGTCTTATTCTGCCAATAGAAGCTCAGCTTCGCATCCAGGGATCAACAACCGAGGTGAGATAGTTGGCCGGTGAAACCAAGCCGACTTAGCTAAATCAAAGGCCAACCAACAATATCTACTCAACATATTAGATTTAAGAATAGATCTCATATTGTAATTGTCATTTCAATTAATGATAACTTTTTATTTTAAGAAAAATTTATAAGTTTACAGTTCCTGTTATCCGGATTTCAAGCTTATAATTAAAATAGCACCACAGATACAATCACTGAAAAATCTGAAACAAATGAAATAATTCAGCAGAAACGAGCATTTTATCTTTAAATTTACAAAAAACTCTAATAATCAAAATCATCAAAACCAAAACTTGCACGAGAAAACCAAAATCTAAATTGAATTTAGAAAACTCTCACCATTCACCTTTCACATAAACTCCATCCACAGTTCTTCAATTCAAATATTTCAATCTCAAAATCCAATTTTTTTGTCATCAATCAGTACTCCTCACCATATCACAACCCAAAAAATCTAAATAAATAGCTATAAAATTTTTAAAAAAAACTCACATATAATATTGCAGTGCCATCATAATACCCAGAAGCCGCAGAAGCAAAATTCGCCCCTATCAAAAGATTCTTCCCTGAAGCCTGAGGACTCAGATAAGCAGCCGGATACGTTGTAAATCCCAGAGTCTCAGCTACATAAAATTAAAACTTCATAAATCAAACCTTCCATAATCCTCAAATATTACGACCTATACCATATTATTTCTTCATATTTACCAGTTATATCAGTCGCCAGCTTTCCATTACAGAACCTTCCTGTAGCCTCATGGTTCTTAAAATCTCTTCCATAAGGAGGAAAATCAGCTTTAAAAATCGTGTGAATATAATCGTTGTTCCCTACGTCGACCGTTGAATCACCGAAAGTAATGATTGCAGGAACTAAAGTAGTTGAAGTCTGTGATTTTACGTTCAGAAAGCTTGTGCTCATTATGAGCAGAAGTACTGCCGCAGCAAAGGCTTTAGCTGAAACTGCTCTGCTCTCCATATTTGTTCTGTTGGGGAAGATGTGCTGAAACAGGGTTTAGGTTATATATATAACGGTCTCATTTTCACGCAGTAAAGGGAAGGATAATTTGGTTTATTTTTTTATAAGAAAATATTGGAGTTAGTTAAGTATAATTAGTGATGTAATAACTGTTTGTTGGTTATCAGTAGGATATCCTTGTAATTTTATAAGGATAAAATTTCATGCACCAATCTCTTCATCAAATACTTCATGTCGATAGGAGTGATCGCGTGTTCGTACTATGATCTCGACATAATTTTATGCGATAACTTGACGTATGCAGTCAGCCACACATAATAATTTTTCCATTTAGAAAGATTTACAATCATGTCACTTAATTCCTACGTATTTACATAATGTTTAAAAATTTAGGGCAAAGAAACACAAGAATTGACACAAATCTAGAAAAAAAACAGAGAATTAACAAGATTCGGCAAAGATGCATACGTCATCGAGAGCAAAACGACGACTTTCTTTTAATTCAAGAAAAGAGTACAGAATACCCCTTAGGGCTACTATATATATATATATATATATATATATATATATATATATATATATATATATATATATATATATATATATATATATATATATATATATATATATAGTCATGTAGTACAATATATAATTATAAAATTACCCCAGTACAGTACTGCACTCCCAACCCACTCTGCTCGCGAGGCCCTTTGGCTTGCTCCGTTCCGCTCCAGCATCTGTCCCTTATCTAGTTTATGAGTCATACCTAACATCTATCAATTAAACTTCAATTTTTATCTTTATGCCCTTTCATCTATGCATGAAAAATTGCATTTTATTTCTTTTATGAAGTTAAAATAGTGATTTTTTGGTTGTCATGCCAAAAAATTGCATGATATAAATGTAAAAAGTAAAGTTTAGTGTTTGATATGTAAATACATAGGAATATAGGTGTGCCTTGCATGTAAATACCCCAATTATATATAGCCTTATTGGCAAATGACATATCCATACGAAAAATTAAATTCAAATTATATTGTGTTGATTAAGTTATGTTAATAATCATATTATCATTTAGTTTATTGCTATCTTCTTGCATAAATAGTATGGCATGTGCACGTGCTTGGATCATACATTAAATTCTGGATCATTTATAGAAGAAAAATAAATAAATTTTAAATTCATCCAGCTCACTGTTCATTGTGTATTTGACTTTCTGACGTCTGCACAATGATTAATGCTTTACTACCCCCCCAATTTTAATTTCAATGTCAGGAAAATGTTGAAGGTTTGTAGTTGATTCAACCACTATAGTTCAGTCATAATGATATAATAAATATAAATTTAATGTTATTATTTCAATTGTATAAATATATATAAAGTCATGATCCAAAGCGTGAAAGATGATGAAAATAAAATTTTGGAGCATTTACATACATACCACGAAATTCTTTTATATTTACATATCTAACATCATCATTAATGTATCTTTTAAAGAAGTGAAATACATTTTTCATGCATGTTTATAATGCAAAATGTTATAAGCGTAAATATCGCTTCAGGTGTTAAATATGTAAATACATAAGAATTGTGTCGTATGTATATGTAAATTTTCCAAAAATTTTGATAGAAAATTCTGAATTTTAATCTCTGGTCTAACAAACAAAAGGTTGAAACATTTTCTTAAATATTACGTCAAATAAAATAGCGTGATGTTTGATTTTAAAAAAGTTCTGGTGGGAAACTGTGTTTAACAACGTGACTCGGAGGTTCATTTGAAGGAGCTTCGTCGATCAGCAAAACTCATTTGAAAGGCACTGGCGGAACGACGAAGGCCCATTTCCATCTAAAACACGAAAAAAACAACATTTCTTGAAACATTTTGAGAAAAGTTAACTTTTGTAAGTGTCATCGTTCACTGCAATCAAACAGAGCTTCAATGTCTATATGTTATATGAAAGAGTCAGCGGAGCACAAGGGCGTTGCCCCGCACCCTTAACCCACTCCAGTACAGTACCGAAAGGGCGTTGCCCCACACCCCCAACCCACTCTGCTCGCAAGCTCCGCTGGCTCGCTCCGTTCCGCTCCAGCATTTGTCCGTGCTTTGATTATATTGATGAAGTCAGGGAGTTTGTTAAGGTTCATTTAAGGCATGCATGTGGTTAGCTGTGAAGATATTGCAGATGAAGCATTAAAATGAGCAGCTAAGAAGGTGGCTAATAAATAGGAGAGAGAGAGAAAGGGAGGGAGAGAGACTAGTTGCCAACTTTATCAAAGCCATGCATATTTACCCATAATGGAAGCTATTGTAGAGGCATATATCAATAAAGCTGACCATAGTTAATGAGAGCATGTGAAGGCTTAGATCCTTCCATGTACTTGTGCTTAATTACACTTGCTTTTTGGGTGATACTTTACGAGGAAGATAATGAATAAATCTAAGTACTACATATCTGGGATTAAGCCCGTGCTTTGATTAATTACATATCTAACACACAAAAGTTTGATATTTACATATTTTCATAATATATATATCTATCTATCTATCTATATATATACATGTATATATATATATATAACACATGATTCTTATCCTGTGCAGAGCTAAGGTACGCATGCTATTATGAATGTGTATTTAATGTTGAAGTGATGTTAAGGTTTTGGGTATTATAAATATAAATATGAAAGTTTAGGTGTTTGATATGCAAATACAAAAGAATTGTGAGACATGTGCATAAAGGCCCCTTTAAAATATAGTAATTGTGATATTTGTGAATGGAAGTTAAAAGTTCTAGTGGTATGCATGTCAATATGAATGTTTGGTTTAGATATGCCAAAAAAAAAATTGATTTTATGTGGGATGTTTGGCAGTGCACTTTTAGCAGGATTTATCACACAATTTAGCGGAAATCCATCCAAACATGAAAAAACAAGAGATTATATCTAGTGCTCTGTTAAATTCATTTTCTTCTCCATTCTGCCAGTTTTTAGACATAAATCAGAATTCATTAAATCTGAATATTTGGTGGATTTAACGAGTTTAACTTGGGAAGAAAACAATAGCGTAGCTCAACTGCAATAAAATGTCAAACAAGTCACACGTTTATTGAACTTTATTGGATTTAACCTCAACCAGACCAAACACTATTATGGATTTAATAGCATATGAATTTGATAAATCTGGATTTACTAAATCCTAGTTAACGTGAATTCAAAGTGCAACCAAACACCCCCTAGAGTTATTAATTATTTCTATAGGTCCCTTATTGTAACAAAATATTGTTCTCTATGAGTAGAGTTCATCCAAATTTGTAGCAATGAATTTTCTCAAAGATATTTTCATTTATCATATTGCCATATTCCATTTCATCACCATTGATTCTTTAGAAGAATCAAATCTACAATTTGGTATATTAATTCAGGCTTCCATCCATTCAAGATATCATCAATATTATAACATTAAAAATACTAAATTGTCTAAATATGAAAGCATGAGCATCACTCCCCCAAATCAAAATATTTGATGTTTTTCATCCCCTATCCATAAACAACTTCTTAAAATGAATGCTCATTTTGTTGGATGATCTAGAAAGTGTTATCCATCAACTAGAGGCATGATGATTTATGAAGTATATGTCAAAATTTTTCTTATGTCACAATCATCTTCTTAAAACATTGTGCAACAAAATCTCTTATGGCACAATAGTCTACCGGCCCCTAAACCCGCAGCTGCATTGGAATCTCACCTTTTTGCACACTCATTGGTCACACCACAGTTTGAATATTTAGTAAACTATTTAATCAAATGAAGAATATTTTTCATGCTTTACTCAAATTACAATTCATTTTACAAAACTACCTATTCCATTCATTCACAAAGTGAATTGATTTATTTCTTTTAAATGCAATAAAATTTTAATCATTTAACACTTTAGGTCTATAAACCTATTATATAGCAATTTCATGGAAATAATGTTGGCTTTATCCATATACAATTAAGTTTCAGTTTTATTTGCATTTACAATTACCTTATCTTTTAAAAACACTTTTTAACAATGTATTACAAAAGAAATATGAAAATTTGACATTAGTGTGTTGATCATACGAAGCTAGGTAAATTTTGTATGCTCATTATCAATTTAATTGTACATTCGAATGTGGCTCCTCGTACTAATGAAGGGTTGGATTGCATTTAGCTTGGCCTTGAGTATAAGCCAATTAGATAAGCCAGTTCAAGGGCAGAGAAATAAAAGTTCCACTCAGATTATCAAAAAGTCATGTTGAAGACAGCCAAGAAGCACATGGGTCGAATATTCATGTCGTGTTGAATCCAATTCTGTCCTTTGGATCATGTCCAAAGAAAAGAGTGTGAAACTCGAGGGAAGAAGAGAAAGAGAGAGTTGCCTCGTCTTGAGGCAAAGAGGGGTTGTCCTAGGGCTTAGTGGCCCTTATTATTCCACACAAAATTCAGTTACAACTGAGGGAGAAGGGGAGCAAGCTTCCTACATGAGTGTGTGAGAGAGCGCCCTTAATACCCCTTTTACATGTAAGGACTCAACTATTTATAGAGAAATAAATTGGGAGAGAGATTACATACATTTATGCCCCTGCTTTAAGGGGAGATGTGAGGGCTACCATTGTCCTTTCCTTGATTAGATTGATCCCCCTGGAGCTTTCTACAACTGGACTTGTTGGCATCAAGTGGTTAACCCAGGTGGTCTTCGATGGTCGGCCTAGGTGGCCGACAATATAGCTTTTATATGGTCGTCTCATGGTGACCAGTAGGCTAGGGTGGTTGGCTGAGTGAACCTTGAAGTGGCTGCTGGGTGGTTGGTCGACCATGGTGGGTGGCTGGCTAAGGTGGTAGACCAAGGTGGCTGGCCAGGTGATCCATCATGTGGCCTGCCCAAGTGGTTGATTGGGTTTGCCGGCTCGTTGGGTTGTCTAGCCCAAGTGATCGGTCGGTTGAGTTGAAAGGCCAAGGTGACCAAGAGGTGGTGGTTCGCCTTGTGCTTGGCCAGTTGCGTGTTTTGTGGTTATCATAGTTGATGGCGTCCTTCTGGCAATGATAATCCTTTCGGCTTGGCGAGGTCATATTTTTTAGACTATACATGAAGCTCCAGAGTATTTTCACTTCCTAGAGACAAATTTATAATAATAATGAAAAACTCATAAATTCAAAAAATATCATTCCATAAGCCTTTAGTTAGATGTAATTTTGAATAGTCTTTTTGCAATCAATTAAGCTTACTCGTTTTTAGATTTTTGGATACCAATTTCTTCCTAACTCAAGTCTCACTCCTGGTCCATCTCTTTCACTCTTTTTGAAACATTTCCTCCGACGAGTGACATCTTTTACCAAGGCTTACATGGAGCTTATCATTGCCTTCACAAGGGTAACTAACGAGACTTGATAGTGGGGTGATTTGTGTCATACTCTTTGCATATCTTATTATTTTTTGGCATGAACCACCTCCATAGTTCTTTTTCGGATCAAGATTTGAGATGGGTTTGGAGGTTTCCCAAGGTTTAGTTTGGAGCGCGGTGGATGGGGGGGCGCGGGGGGGCGGAGCGTGTTTCGCTCATCGCGGAAGAGAGATGCAAATCATGTGATGGATCTTAGAATGCACATTCCGGATGAGAGACTTAAGTGAAGAGATCTTTTGTTTATTCATCCCAGAGGATAGGTTTAAATGAAGGATATTGCTCGCTTGCTCGTCCCGAAGGGGAGGTTAAATGAAAGAGTTTGTTTGCTCACCCAAAGAGGAGGCTTGGAGAGAGGATTTTTTTTTTATTTTTTTATTTTAGGATTCTCTCTCTCGTAGGAGAGGCTTAAAATGAAGAGAGAGTTTATCTTTTAATCTTTTTCATTCTCTCTTATTTTTTTTATTCATTTAAAAAAAAGTACACAAGGTAAGAAAAAATATGCTTATTATTATTATTATTTTTTAAATTTTATGTGTACTAGACTTTCTTCTTCATGGTGGTTTGTCACTCCTTTCTCCTTTTGCTTTATATCTTGTTATGATTTATCTTTCTGATATTTAATCTCTTTCTTCGTGTCTTGTAACATCTTTCCTTCTTTACATTATTGTTCTTTTTATTTTTTGTTTTGGTTTCTTGTTTCTCTAGGGTAATCTTGGGATCGGTGGCCCCTACTATTCCACACAAGATTTGGCTACAAGGGAGAAGAGAAGCGAGC
Source organism: Phalaenopsis aphrodite (assembly GCA_003013225.1). NCBI lineage: Eukaryota > Viridiplantae > Streptophyta > Magnoliopsida > Asparagales > Orchidaceae > Phalaenopsis > Phalaenopsis aphrodite. The sequence goes on from NEWO01000318.1 coordinate 615,959, forward strand.
TCCCTACATGGGGTTAGAGTGAGAGAGAGAGCCATCGAGACCACTTTTACATGTAAGTGGTTATCTATTTATAGAGAAATAATGTGTGTGTGTGTGTGTGTGTGTGTGTGTGTGTGTGTGTGTGTGTGTGTGTGGATATTACATTTATGTCATTGTTTTAAGGGGAGCTATGAGAGATACCTTGCTCCTTTTCTTGATTAGATTGATCCTCTTGGAGCTTCCCGCAACTGGAATTGTCTGCGTCAGGTGGTTGACCCTAGTGGTATTTGGCGGCTGGCTTAGGTGGCCGGTTGTTTGGGGTGGACGACCAAGGTGGTCGGCCATCAACCTTCTCTGTAGCAAGTCGGGTGAACCTTGAAGTGGTCGGTTGGGTTCACCAGCCATGGTGGCTAGTCAGTTGAGTTTGTAGGCCCAAGTGGTTGGCCGGTTGAGTTGTCTGGCTAAGGCGGCTGGGAGGTGGTGGCAGACCCAGTGGTCGTCTGTTTATGGGTCTTGTGATCGTTGTAGCTGTTGGAGACCTTTCCACGATGACAAACGTTTCGGCTCAGTGAGGTCATTTTTTTAGGCTATATAAGTCGACTACGAAAGACCTAGTATGAAAAGTAAAAAACAAGTACCATCGAAGGTAGAAAACCTCATCGTTTATCAAAAAACTCAACCTGAAGAAGAGTCATCCAATATCACAATTTTAATGAGGATATAATTATCAATAAGACAGTCGTGCATATATGTAAATTTATATATATATAAATGATATAGCAATATATAAATGCACAATTTTACGAAATCCAACCCCTATAACTAGGTATTATTAAATGCAATATATAAAAGCACAATTTTACGGAGCTTTGATTACTTGTGAGTCAATGAGGTAAATTTATGATGACTTAATTGAAAAAGACAATTCAAAATTAATGTAGTTTTATATTTTTGCATGCTTAGAGTCCATTATAAATTATTTGAGTTAAATTTTGTCCAAAAATTCACATGCGATGAATTTGATCAAAACATTGTAATATTTTTACTATATTTAATTACATTAAGTAATTTTATTCATATAAATTGAGAAAATTTTATAAAATTTATTCATGCGTACCCCGTCTTGTTTGGCACCCACGGTATCAAACCCCTCAGGTCGGGGATTCGAATCCCCTCTGACACAGTTGGTCTTAAAGAAGTGGTACTTGAATTGTTAGACACATTAATGGTGGTTGGAGGCTCGTATAATAGCCTTTGGCCCTTTCTTTAAATATATATAATGATAGCATGCCAAATAATCTATAATCTATAATAATTGTATGAACATTGCTCACCTACAACTAAATGTAATGATATTTTTCTTCCACTACAACTGTTTATTTAACATAATAGTGGTGCAAAGTAGTCTAAAATTGTTACATGAGTCTTACCTGCCAACACATAGAGGTATAATGACACTTTTTTTCATATTTATTCTTCATCTTTTACAACGGTGGTGCCCAATAGCCGACGTAGTAATATCCATGCATGTCATTCATTAACACTTCGAGAATGTACAAATATGTCATGTTGCAATACTTATGCTGCAACATTTTTTCAATATAGAATGTAGGCAATTAAGAGAGGTACTCACTAACACTTAGAAACTAGCCGACACTTCCCTCCCATCTTTAATTATCATTCCATTATAGTTACTATGATAAAGAGTCAATAAATGGTACATAGGATGAACATCACTCGCCAATATCAAAGTATTTGATGATTTTCATTGCGTAAATGATGGCTCATTGAGTAGGACGTTTTATGTATTGTTATCTGTCAAATAAATATACACAACTTTGCTTATTTTACACTTATCTTCCAAAATTCTTGTGTCATGGAGTCTCTTATGTTGCAACTGTCTACCCGTCACAATTAAAAGTGTTACACACTCATCTGTAACACAAGTAACTTAAATATTTTGTAAACTATTTAATCAAAAAAATGTTTTTTTCCATGCTTTACTTGATGTACAATTCATTTTATAAATGTATATATATATATATATATATTCATAAGGCAAGAGAGAGTTATCATATTATGGCCAATTGCAAATAAATAAATAATTGTTTTTGCAATTTCCCCCACTTTCCTCCCATCCTGGAACAAGTTGGACAAATGAGTAATTTATGCTCTTTACCGATTCTTTTGCCCTTTTTGGATGGAACTTATGCGGACAAGATTCATTGCTCTTTCTTTCGAGCTAATTTGGGCAGTGGGGCCCGCCATATTTTCATTTTTTTTTAAATAAATAATCCTTTGTAATATTCTCTTTTTATAATAAAAAAAACATATGAAATTTATATAAATATCACATAAGTCCTATGTAATTACAAATATAATTCATAAATTTTAATATTCTAGCAAACCACTTGTCTTTTTAAGGTGAAATATGAATGATAGTTATGAATGTTTATATATATATATATATATATATATATATATATATATATATATATATATATAGCTTAAAAACTGAAGAAAAAGGAAGCCATTAATAACTATTAAAGAACATCAAAATCTAGAGCTCATAGAGGCACAAAGAGTATTGTGATGAGTGACAGAGAGAGGGTGAGCACACATAACTTCAAGCATGGCTTCACTTCCCAAACAAGAAAGCATCATGTGTGCTCACTCTCTTCTGTCACCCGCCTCATAAGCCTCCTACTTCTCCTCAAAATAAATAAATAAATAAATAACAGACTCATTGTGAGCTTAAAACTAATTTGCTAGCTTCTCTCTCAGTATGTATCTCTGAACTTCATTGATAGTGGGTAGTGAGCATTAAAGGAGGTTGAGGGAGTTTATATAGAGAAAGGGGTGAAAGGGAAGAGCACATTCCTTACATCATCTCCCATATGAATGGAATAAGTGGTTTGAACCTTATCATCGCTCCCTCCCTTTATAAAATAGCATTATCTTTGGACTCCAACATCTATATTCTCCATGCACACACATGTCCCTCATCAATTCAAGAGATTATTTTGTATTATTCTTATGTGCTAGCATTTACATTATTTAACGATAATTGCAATCCACACAAATAATGATTTAGTGTTGCAATGGATATAAATATAATAACTTGACCAGCTCATGGTCAATGAATGGTGGAGTTTAGCATGTCACTACTTAAATGTGATTAAGCTCTTGAAGTTAATTGAAAGTTGATCATCATGACCCAATTTAAGTTAGACATAGAACTAGACTTGTAATTTATAACCTATTATTTTTTGCATTAGAAGGTCATTACATATACCAGCCAAGTTGCTCAATCAAATAGTAGGCAAATTATAAATAGTTACATGAGATAGGCATAATATTTGACAAATAATATAAGATAAAAATTCAATTGTTGACCAAATGGTAGATACTATTAAAAAAGAAATACAAGCACGATATATCGATCCTATGCAGCCCTCAATAGAGCTCAATGATCAATATGTTTTGAATGTAAGGAAGTTTTTGAGAGGTAGTAGGTGATTTTTCCATGTCAGTCACAACTCCAGAAAATGTTTAACTATTATTGGTAGTTCATTTCCAAAGCAAAAGCAATGCATAAGTACTACTAGGTTCTCAAACTAAAGAGTTATAAGATTTGCTTACCTACTTAAAAATCTTGTACTGCTCGTTTAATGTTATTTAATTTTAATTTATCATTCATATATGTTTCTCAACTTATTTTTCTTATGTAGAAATATCTTTAAATGATAAAATAATGAGGCGGTAGAGTGGGAGATATATAACACTGGGGGAGGGGGGGATTGGGAGAAATAATGGGTCTTTCATTCAAAGAAGCATAGAGCTTTTGTTAGAGACCTAGGGAGTTGTGATGTTCATTACAATCTATATGATGATGGGATAAGTAAATATTCATTTTCAATTATTCACTATAATTAATCTTTTAATGATGACATTTACATATATTTAATAAATTTAATCTCTATTTTAAGAACAAGGTGAGACTAAGTTTTCTTTTCTTTTTCCTTTTTTTTCTTTAGATAACTTCTTACAAACAATTAATAAATCTAATTTCTATTTAACTTTATTGGCCAAATGGTGACCAAAGCATTACCAAAGAACTTGAAAGATGCCTTCACTCTTCCATTTTCAACATGCCCCCACAATTAAAGAGATGCTCTGAAAGAAGTTTCATAGATGCAATATTTTATTTATTTCATATAATTAATTGTTTGTTTATGACATTGTATTTATTGTTTCTTTCTTGGCATTTTAGTGATGCTCTTCTAGGACACCCTATGAAATCATTATTGTGAGATATGCTTGAGAAATGATAGTTACAAGGCTTTTAACCCCACCTTCTTTCTCTCTTACATATGTAATATCAAATTTATCATTTATAAATCATTTTTATAATATTAGCTTTGAATTTAAAGTTAAAATTATAATCCTTTTTTGTGTTAATTATTTAGTTAGAGGCTTTTCAATTTATTGTAAAATCATTATGGGATTATAAAGTCTTTATTTATATATATATATATATATATATATATATATATATATAGACACACACACGCACACACATTTCCTACAAAAGAATATTATTTAGGCTTTGTTTTAGAAGGGAGTGAAGCTCTGTTATTTGTTATGTTGCAGTAAACACCAAAACATAGAAAAGCTTTCGTTTGGTGAAGCACCATCTCCCGAACATATTCCAAAGTTGTTTTGTAAGAAAACGAATTTTTTGTTATATTAGATTGCAAGTCGCCTTTTCCGTTCCACAAACATGACTTTAAAGAAGCTCCACTGAACGGTGAAGCTCTTTCAAATGAAGTCATACTTTAGATCTACTCCTCTATTCATTTTCATTTTACAATTGATTAAGCCACCGAACAAAACTACCGATTAAAGTAAACCACCTCAAATTTTTTATAGATGCCTCTCATCCCCAATATTCGCAATTCAAAAAATTGATCGTAAATTGGGAAACTATACCTTGAATCACAAATATAAGACATTTTCTTGCCTTAGAAAACATTCGAGTTGGCTCACTAATCTAAAATAATAATAATAATAATAATAATAATATTATTATTATTATTATTATTATTATTATTAGAAGAATCTTTGGACCACTTGATCCTTGATGGATAGATTTGGAATCTTCCTCACGTAGACGTATGGGGTTATGCCACGTGGTCCATGCCTAACTCTTTAGCTTGGAACCTTTAGCAAACAGGCATGGTTGCCATTTATAAAGTTAAAATTACATATTATAGCAAAAAAGTTTATAAGAAAATATTTAGAATAAGATGGATCAATCAAAAAATAAGAAAGATGGCATATGTAGATTATTGAATAATATGCTTATAAGATTAAAAATAATCTAATGATAAACTAGGTGTGATGATTATTATAAATTTTTATTTTTTTTGGAAAAGTCATACTGTTACCAATAAGCTCCCACCGTACCTATAGGTGGGTGTGAAAATGTTGTTTTCTGCGTTTTAAAAACGCATAAGCTGTCAAAACGCAGTTTACCCAAAAAGTCAGGTGTCTTTTCAAAATGTCACCACACCAAATAAGCTGACCCAAACGGTCCTTAATTAAACTGTAAATTTTATAGTAAAATAAGTTTTATGGAACTTTACTGCTCCTTTATTATTTCTTTTTTTATAATTAATATTATTATACTCTTTCTTGCTTGGTCAGGATATTTTATTTTATTAATACTTTTTTTAGCTTTTTATGTGCTAATTGTAAATTTTAGAGGGGGAGAGAGCATCCAGCCAAAGTTGGCAATCAAATCAAAATTAATAAATTGAAAAAAAAAGAACATTTACATAAATACCACACAATTCTTATGTATTTGCATATCTTACACCTAAACTATAATATTTGCATGCACAAAGATGTATTATTTCAAAGGTGATATGTTTTATGTGATATGAAAGATTTGAATGGTGTAAATATAAAAAGTAAAATTTGGATGTTAGATATGTAAATACATAGGAATTAAGTGTTATGCATGTAAATGGCCCTAAGAAAATCATCAAAATTATTAGTTTTTGTTGGTATTTGGGCTAGTATCAAGCAGTCTGATAGGCTTTTTTCTTTCCTTTTATGACAGATCAAAGCGGGCATAAATTTAAATGTTATGCATGTAAATGCCCCTAAAAAAAGCCATTAAAATTATTGGTTTTTTGGACCAGCCCATAAATTTACAAATTGGGCCCATATCCAGCAAAGGCCTTTTTAGGGGGTCGAGCATTACCTTTTTAATCAGGGGAAAAGAGCCACTAAAAGTGCCAAGCTTTTATTTCAGGGGAATTTACATACATATCTAACACCCAAACTTTAATATGAACGCTGGAATGTTGAATATCACATCAAACATGTCACTATTACCCATTCTTAAAATATTAAATATATCTTCTTATTATTAAACTAATGTTTTATGAATATGAATATGAAAATTTAAAGGTTAGAGATATAAATATA
>NEWO01000318.1:622830-686186 GCA_003013225.1 Phalaenopsis aphrodite
TGCTAAATAAAATCGAATATAATAAGCTACAAGCCAATATCAAGCTGGAACGGATCTAAATAACTCAATTTGAGCCATCTAATTTTTATTTTGTGCTAGAATGAGCCGATTTTGAGTTAGAATGAATCCAAATAACTTAATTTGAACCAACTTATTTTGATTTCGAGCGAGAGTGCTCGATTCAATTTCGAGCTGAGTTGGCTCAAAATTGAATATAATGGCCATGAGCCAGTTTCGAGCCACACTCAGTCCATTTGAGCTGACCCCAACTTGACCGAAATCGGTCCGTTAACAACACTAGTTGTGTACACACACACACACACACACACGTTAATATTCATCTTCCAAAGCATTGTATGGCAAATTCTCTAAAATATGGAAGACTTTATCATAAAGGGGTTCAACGAAAGGAGAAGAAAAGGAACCTAGACAATAAAGAAGAAAAAGAGAAGAAGCTTATTTTTTGTCTTACAATTAATACACTGCATGAAGACGTTATATATAGAAACTTTTACATGGTAAAGTGACAGAGGTAATGTCTAAACATTAAGGTTTTTTAATAATCTACTCCTTATTGTTTGAAGCTTTGAGCAGCTAATCTGGCTAACTGTGTGACATTTAGTTGTGAAAGTCCTTCACACCCTAATATATTTTGATCATGATAGAGCAAGAGCCCATGTGCCTTGCTTTTGTAAAGCCATAAACTCTTTATACACTTCTTTCACTAATGAGAGTGTTGAATATACTGATTGAAGTATGTGGTGCTTCTTTAGAAGTATTAGTATGGTTAAGATCAAAGATTTATGTTGATTTTAAAATGTTTGTTTGTCATCTAGTGACCATGAGATCTTGTTTGGTTTGTAAAGTAATGTAAGCATTGCGTATGTGTGTTCATGGTGTTGATGAATCGAATGTAACAATAATGTTTGGGCTGACCAAGTTTGCATGTTGTGATCTTCAACAGAGGTATTGGGGTTGCATGTGTTGATGTTTTGTGGTAGTGATAATATAGGATTGAGAATAATGAATGTGATTTGTTTTGGGGATGAGAAAATTGAGAAATGGGAATGGAGGTAGTGTTAATGAGAATAATAAATGTGAGTATAAGTAGAGAGGGTGGTAACATAGATTCTAAATTTAAGGGCTTGTAGTGGGCTGTCGAGAGAGTTGTTGGCAGGAAAAATAGTCTTCAATAAAGGTATTGTGTTGTGAGATATGAGATTTATTAACCTGAATATCCATATACTTATAGCCTTTATGTTGTGGAATATACCCTAAAAAGATACATTATAGTGCTTTTGGATAGAGCCTGTCAGAAATATTTTGTGGTTGCCTGGGAAAACATAGACACCCAAAAGTTTAAGGTATTATTATTCAGGTTTTGTTTTGTGTAGCAATTGAAAAGGAGATTTTTTGTGCGGGGTTATAGACGGAAGTCTATTTATTAAATAATTAATAGTTTGGATAGCTTCCATTCAAAGTTGGATAGGAAGGTGAGTTTCGTTAAGAAGAGTTCTAGCAATTTCTATTAAGTGTTTTTTTTTTTTTTCTGCAATGTCATTTTGTTCAGAGGTGTGGGAGCAGTTGAATCGATGCTTGATGTCTTGATCATGTAGATAAATTCTAAGTGCATTTGAAATATATTTTTTCTTCTCCATCAATTCTTAGTTACTTTATATGTATTGAATTGATTTTTTCAAATTTTTACATAGAGAAATAAAGTGTAATGCAGTTTCAGATTTATGTTTTAGAGGTGTGCACCAACAAAAAATGAAAGAATGATTTAATAAAATTAACATAATATTTGTACCCTTTTATAAAAGAATGAGGAAAGATCCCCAAATATGTGAGTGTAACATTTCTAAAATGTCATGGGTTGTAGATCACAAGAAAAATGTAATTTATTACTTCTATTTTGATAATAGTCATGACATGGTTGAGTAGAAATAGAGATTTTAAGGCAAGGGTGAGAGAGATCATGGAGATGACTTGCTTGTGATGGCGTCTCAATCTTTGATGCTCAATATTTGAACTTTTGAGGTTGAAGATTGTGATATAGTGTAATCCTTGATCAGTTATTTCAATAAGGGTTTTCTTGGATGCTAAATCTTGAAGTTGAAACTTGTTAGCACTAAAGATAACCTGAAAATTGTTATCTTATGTAATCTTATTAATTGATATAAGATTATGAGAGAGGTTAAGCATTCTAGAGATAGGGGAGAGTTTGAGCTTAATGTTTGCTATTGGAAGAATGTTGTTACCAACATGGATGATTTTAATGTTTTGGCAATTGCCAACCTTCACATGGTCATGGCTTTTGTAGGAAGCTGGTTGTTGTAAATTTCTCTTATATGATGTGTTTTTACTCTAGCATACAAAACTGATTCTTGTGGCTGGGCATTAATTTAAGCAGTGCGTATAATAACTTGAGATATGGAGTTTGTTTTTTATTGAATATTTGTAATGTGCCAATATTAAGTAGCTGAATGACCATTCTTGTTACAAATTTGACATATCAGAATTATTTTGGGGTTTGGCATGTTGTTATTTTGATATTTGTTATTTTTGAAGTTCTTATTTAAGCTCCTTTGATTTTGAGACCACCCTTTGCTTTTATATGTCAATAAAGCTAAATGTTGGGTTGTTTTGGTTGATTAGTTTTCAAAGTTGCATTCCTCACTATGTAATAATGAGTATAAATCTTCCAAGCTTACCAGGTTCAGTTGTGCTCGAATAACGACCTTAGAACCTTGATTGCTTGGTGGTAAACCACTTAAAGTATAAAAAATTATATCTTCACTATCAATTATGGAACGAGCTGCTACAATATTGTTCACCTGATTCTAGATGACAGTCAGATACCAAGTAATTGTGTTTGCTCCCATAGTAATGTTGTGAAGTTCCTTCTTGAGTTGAATGACCCTTGATCTGTTTGTGAATTGAAATTTCTTTTCTAAGGTGTGTTATATTTCCACAGTATTGCCTTGGTGAAGAATATATGGGAGAATTGATTGGAAAATGGGAAGAAAATTTCAGCGACAAGATTTTTGTCTATGAGTTGTCATAAGAGATAACCTTAATTTTCAACCGAGGTTCCAGTCTCATCTTGAATGAATGTTGAAGGGATTGGAAGTGTATTGTCAAAAAAAGGAGTCTAAAACCATAGGTATAATGATTTTTAAGATTTGTATCTTCCATACAAGATAATTTTCTTGCATTAGAGATGTGTTGACCATATTCTTGATGTTAAACATCAAGAATTTTAATGACGTGTGTATATTTATCTTCTTTATCTTGTTGAAATATGTTATGGATTACCGATTTTCTTGTGTTGAAATTGAGGAAATTGAATCAATACTTGTTGTTAAGCTTCTGCAGCTCCGATACCATAAAGTAAGTTAAGCAAGAAGGAGAAGAAAAGAAACAGAAAAAATGAAGAAGAAGAAGATAGAAGAGAACAAGAAATAAAAAAAAGATAAGTGGAGAAGTTTATTTTTCTTTTACAATTATTGCATTACATGAAAACATATATATATATATATATATATATATATATATATATATATATATATATATATATATATATATATATATANATATATATATATATATATATATATATATATATATATATATATATATATATATATATATATATATATATATAGGCCCTTTTACATAGCAAAGTAGTAATTTAAAGAGACCAAATAATCTTTTCACAAATGTTATGTACTAATATATAAACTCTTTTCCTTGCAGTTGAATCTCTAACTCATAAAAAATGCCTCTGGCTTAATTGTGCTGCTGCTTTGACAAGGAATAAGGAGAATCAGAGGAAGCACAGCCACAAAGGTAATGTCTAAACATGCGAGAGAGTTGAAGAGCTCCTTTTAACATTTATGTCCATATGATCCTAAAATTATTCAATTAAGAAAATAAAAGAGATGTTTATGCAAGTGATCAATGAGGTCTTAATAATAGTCTTTAGAACAATGTTTGCTATAATTTTTTGGGAGCAGGGGGATTGATGCTCTCTATTCCATGGATAAAGTTTCAGTGAAATTTTTTCAGCTTGGTTTTCTCTAGTTCTATTCATTGTATGCTAAAAATATGGATGATTACATAAAGTGGACCCAAAATATTAATATTTACAAATCAAGCACCTGCGTGATTTTTGAACAACTGAATAGATGCATTTATATTTGCTGCAATAAAACCATCAAGAATTTGATTAAAGTGCAAAATACGAGCTGGAGTTTTATCATGAATTTGGATATTTGCATAAGAATTTGAAAAAAAAAAATGATGGAAAAGTGTGTTTAATTCGCAAATATCAATATTTTGTGTGCTCTGTATGATACTAAAATAATATTATCTTGATCAATTTTTGTTTTAGAGAAATCAACAGCAAATATCAATATTTTGTGTGCTCTGTATGATAATTATCCTAAAATAATATTATCTTGATCAATTTTTGTTTTAGAGAAATCAACATATCTCAAGTTTATGTATTGATGAATACATTCAAGAAACTTTTAGCTTTTCTTGAGGTTGTTCCTCCTAAGGGAATATTACATTCCACATACATGAATTAGTAGCATTTGATAATATTATGGAAGTTTTTCATCATATTATCACTATAAATATCATAAAATTTCACAAAGCTCACACATATATTATCCGCAAAAAAATATTACATCCGGAATCCAGAAGCAAGCTGTATTCGAACAATAGCTGCAAAGAAAAGCAAAATCAAAAGACTTTTGATTGATGAATCACAACTGTTATTCAAGTAGAGCTTACATCCAGACACGACATGTAATTTTTTTCTTTTTATTCAAACGGAGCTTACATGCAGACCCCACACCTAATTTTTTTGCCTTATGGTAATATTCTTTTTGCTCCATGGGGAGGCATCTATGAGTTAGATGCCTGAATTTGTCTGGATTTTTAAATATCAATATTTTGAGTGCCACCGTTTGTAATCGCAGGTTGGGAGAGCATGGCGACAGTGGTTCAGATTCCGTACAATGCGGCGGTGCGAGCTGTTCTAGCCTCCCTCGAGAGAAACCTACTACCGGACGCCGTAGTGCGGCGGCTGATACGAGTGCTCCTCGCCGCCCGCCTCCGCCGCGGCTACCTCCCATCCGCCCATCTCCAGCTCTCCCAACTCCTCCACTTCAAGAACGGTGAGGATTTCTTTTTCCACGCTTAAAAATGATGTTTTTATCTTCCCAATTGCTTGGATTAGGTTGTAATTTTGGAGTTTTTACAAAAAGTCCGATTTTTGAAACTAATTTAAGTATGGGGAGGCTTGAATCTGTAGTCTCTCGTCTTGCTGTTGCTCTAAATTCTGCGGCGGAATTAGGGTTTTGAGTGAAAGAAGGAAAAAGGGGTTTCGAAGAATTTAAGTGGAAAATTTTCTTATCATATATATTGCATTATATTCAGGGGAAAGAACTTAAATTTTCTGCATTTTTTTGTAATTTTTTCTTAGTTTTGGTGGTGAAAAGCAAAAGTTTTTAACTTTTGGTGATTTGCACAGCTCTGGAAGAAATGCCAATAGCCATGGAGATTGATAAGGCCAAATCACAGCATTATGAGCTACCGACAGTATTTTTCAAGCTTGTTCTTGGGAAGAATCTCAAATATAGGTTTAAACACTGTCCTCCCTGTTGTAGGTTTTGTTAAGCATTTAGTTAATTGATTTTTTTTTTTTTTTTGGAAGATCTACATCCGTACCTCTTAATTCACATGTATTTGTATATCTAACACTTTAAATGCAAATGTTTACACATATACCATTGTATTTCACTTTTTAAAAGTAAAACTAATGGCATTTTTTATGTGTAATGAAAAAGCTGGGCAGTATAAATGTAAAGAAGAAAAGTTCAGGTTTTAGATTTGCAAATTCATAGGAATTGGGTGATAGTTAATATTTAAGATGGTATTGGAGCAATTAATGAATTTGAGATCATGCCAAACCCACCTATTTATGTTTAATCTTCCAGCATAAAGCATGGTATGTTGTATTTAAGAATTGTTCTCTTTTGTTCTTTTTTTTCCTTTTTTTTTTTTGCAGCTGTTGTTACTTTGAAGACAGCACAATCACGCTAGAGGATGCTGAGGTTGCAATGTTTGAGCTTTATTGTGAAAGAGCTCAGATAGAAGATGGCCAGTCAATCCTTGACTTAGGATGTGGCTGGGGTTCTCTCTCTTTGTATCTTGCAAAGAAATACAAAAATTGCAAAATTACCGGGATATGCAACTCAAAAACGCAGAAAGCTTATATTGATGAGCAGTGCAGGTGTTTTTTTATTTTTTTTTATTTTTATTTTTTATTTTTGGTCATAGATAGGATGTTATTACTTCTATTGTTATGTTGTGTGCAGCTGAATATTATCATTTTTTTTGTCATTCTGGATTCTGATATGTATGCTTGTGTCAAAATTACAAGGAAGATTTACATAACACCTAAACTTTAATTTTTACATATACGTCGCCTTGCCTATGTATAAAAAGGTGTATTTCACTTTTTAAAAGTCAAAATAGTGGTATTATTGATGTGATAGGAAAGATTTAGGTGATATAAATGTAAAAAAGTAAAAGTTTAGTTGTTAGATGTGTAAATACATAGGAAATGGGTGGTATCTATTTAAATGCTCCAAATGACTTATGTTTCTCTTGCTAAATATGAGAAAAGTTTTAGTTTTCTAGAAGGAAGAGTGAACTCTAGGCATTATTTGATTGGCTTAATTTCCAAGAGAGTTTTAATTTTGTATTAAAACAAAGCAGGTTGTTTCATCCGTTTGATCATAGTGCTTTCTTGTTCAAATATAACTAGAGTGAATGGTGTAAATTGCCTTTTACAAAAACCAACTTGTTTTGATCTTTTCTTGTTAGAGGTTTATATATAGGGTTTATTCAATGTGCTACATTGTTTATGCGATGAAATCATGAAAGTAATCTTTTAGTTATTTTGTATAAAACATGCCTATGATGTTGGTTTTTATATGAATGAGATGTATTTTCTAGTACTTTGAAAAATTTATCAAGTCTCTTTCTTTATTGCATGGTTTTTCTTTATCTAATGGTCTACCAATTTACATGTATAGAATTTTAAATGTTTCCCCTTAGGGAGAAAATTTTTCACTATGTTGTTTGTTTCTTGTGGCTGTCTTTCTCCCTGCTTACTATTTCCATCTTTGTGCTAATTCTTGACTCTTGTTATTACTTTGGCAATGGTCTATTGTTTCTCTTTATTTCTCTTGATTCCCATGCCATACATTACTAGAAAGTGTTTGCCATCCGTACATTATAAGTAAGCTTTTACTAAAATTATGAATTAGTATCTTATAAATTACTTTTTATTTTTTTATCTTACATGTCATCCTAGGATGCATTTGAAGGCCTAAACTCTTATTTTTTTTATCTTCTTTTTTTTTTTTGGTGGCGATAGGGAACATCAACTCTCAAATGTAGAAATCATCATTGCAGACATCAGCAAACATGAAATGGATGCATCTTTCGATAGAATTATATCGATAGAGATGTTTGAGGTTCGTCTCTTTTAACCCAAAAGACGAGCTCTTGTGTTTTTGCACACATAAAACAAACCTGATTTTTTTTCTTTTTATGACAGCACATGAAGAACTATAAGGCACTTCTCAACAAAATATCCAAATGGATGAGGCCTGAAAGTCTACTTTTTGTTCATCATTTTTGCCACAAAACATTTGCTTACCATTTTGAGGTATCAATTTAATTTCTCATTTGTCTTCAAAAAGTTTTTTATGGAGACCTTTGATTCCTTCAAGTAAATTTATTTTTACTTTTCAGTCTAAATATTGATTTTTGCAGGAGTGCTTCAACGCTTGTCATTGTTTTTGCTTTTTATTTGGAATATTTACATACATACCAAACTCAATTCCTATGTATTTTACATATCTAACAACTAAATTTCACTTTTTTAAATATGTACCACCTAACCTATGCTTGAAAAGGTGTATTTCTCTTTTTAAAAAGTTAACATGATGGTATTTTTTATGTGATATTAAAGATTTTGAGGGGATATAAATGCAACGAGGCGAAGTTTAGGTGTTAGATATGTAAATACATAGAATTTGGGTGGTAGGTATGTAAATACCCCCCCCCTCCCCACCCCACCCCCCTTTCGCAGGGATGCTGACCTTGTGAAAGCTCAATAATAACCCTATTATAAGAAGCTTTTAATGATCATTGATCCTTTCAGGATGTAAATGATGATGACTGGATTACAAGGTACTTTTTCAGTGGTGGAACAATGCCATCTTCTAACCTGCTGCTATATTTCCAGGTTAGCTAATTTCCATGATATATATATATAATGTATGTATTTATTAAAAAAAGAATAGCATGAGGCTACCATACGAGCCCCGGCCATCCTCATGCGTCTAACAATTCGAGTACCACACCCTACACTCGGGGCGATTTGAACCCCATAACAGAGGGGACTTGCAACTGATAAGCAGATACCTGACCAATTAATATGAGCATGCGGCGCGCACACACACAAATCTTAAGAAGAATATGGTTTTATTTATTTACTCATGCATATGAGAATCTGGTGTGTGATTTACAACTACTAGTGGATTGTGCAGGATGATGTTTCTGTGGTGAACCATTGGCTTATTAATGGGATGCATTATTCAAGGACAAGGTTTGTTTTTTTATGGAGTTATGATTTGATTCAAAACTGTTCTAGTTTTTGTGGCTAATTTAGTTTAGACTTTGTAATTTAAAGGAGTTTGAATATAATTATTTTTATAATGAAGGTTAAAATTGAGATGATAACATCAAAGAATTCATTAAACTAGATAGTATGTGCCAAAAAAATCTCTTAGCTATGCAATCCAAGGAGGACAAATGTGTTCTAACTAGAAGCAAAGCATTCTTTGAGCACGACCAGTTATCGCGGTATAGCGCAACTTGTACAAGCTCAATCGTAGTGTTCTCACCTCAGGGTGTGCATTATTTGGCCAAAATTAAAAAATTGAACTAAACCGAAAAAATTTGGTTAATTTGGTTCGATTTCAAAAATGCATATTGGTTTATTATTATTATTATTAATTCATTCATCAGAGCGAATCGAAAACCACAAATTCAAAATTAAATGGAGTATTCGTGAAATTAAATCGTTAATATACATCTAAGATATATAATTCTTGATGTTTGATCATAACCGAATTCCAACAACTAAATTTCGATTTATTCCTAATTGAGTCATTTAAATTGAATTAAATTTTGGTTTGGTCAGTTCGATTTTATCAAAATTTTGATTGGTTCGAGTTTTCACATTTGGAATTTCGGTTGCAATTATTTTGATCAATTTGGAAACCGATTCATCGAAACTGATTGAATGCTCGCCCATAATCTCACCCACAGATTTAGATGAACTCGGCACCGTATATTTATGCATTATTCATCAATGAAAATAAAATAAAACAAAAGTTTGGGGTTTATATCAGAATTTTAAAATTGGGACTTTCATGCAGTGAAGAATGGCTGAGGAGAATGGATAAGGAAGCAGATGCTATAAGACCCATAATGGAGGCCACCTATGGAAAAGATTCAGCCAGGAAATGGAGTGCTTATTGGAGAACTTTCTTCATTTCTGTAGCTGAGCTTTTTGCATACAACAATGGAGATGAATGGATGGTTGCTAGTTTCCTTTTTAAGAAGAAGTGAGCTTTCAGATTCTGAGGAAAATAAAATAAGAAGATTTACATACATACCCACTCAGTTCTCATGTGTTTTTACATATCTAACCCCTAAACTTAAATGTATTAAGAATTGGGGGTGGTTTGTATGTAAATGTCCAAATAAAATATTCTGCAGCTGTATCTTCCAATGGCAGCTTAGTTTCTGCCCAACATTTGTGTGCTAATAATGGCGCTTTCATTGGAAAAATTATTCCATACGGATCGGATACCGCACGCAGCTTGCGTACGGAGTCCGATCCGAACCGCAAATCACATGATCTACGGTCCTGATGTATTTCGGTAGGCCTCACCTAAAATTTTTTTTTCTTTTTTTTTTAAAAAAACAGAAATAATCCTGAACGTAGATCACTGTGATCTACGGTCAGAATCGGACACCGCATGCAGAGATACATGTGGTGTCCGTATGCAATAATTTTCTCTTTCATTGACATTCACTGCCACGGGAAATCTCAGAAACTGTTTGCTTTTTTAATTATCGATATTATATTTAAATATTTGAATTCTTTTAAAAGTGAAATATTAAATTTATATATAAATACTGCATGTCATGTGTTTAAAAATTATGGTAAAAACATTTGAATTTTATGACAATTAAAATATTTATATACTTATAATAATTTTTTTAAAATATATATATTTCAATCATTTCTAAAAAGAAATAGTCAACACAAATAATCCCATAAATGCAATAGCTGCATTATCAATAATGGTCAAAAGGGCTCATTAGTAATTAGAAAGATTTACATACATACAATTTAATTCCTATTCCTAGTTATTTACATATGTACCACTTAAAATTTCTATTTTTATACATATGCTACTTTATATCTTGAAAAAATTACATTTTCACTTTCTAAAACATAAAAGTGGTATTTTTGTGATGAAAGATTTGGGTGGCATAAATTTTAAAAATAAATGCAAGTGTTACATGTGTAAATACATAAGAATTGGGTGGTATGTATGTAAACGCCCCAACCAACTCCAAGGAGAAGAGAAGAAAAGAGAAGGCTATTAATGACTTTCATTTCTTGAAAATGGAAAATCAGTTTACATTACTACCCTATCAATCAATGCTTGCAAAAAGTCTCAATAAAAATGACCAGAAATAAAACAATGGATTTCACTGCATCTAATTCCCAATCTTTCATTTTTATTATTTTTTTCTTCCTTCTAAAATTCCCAATCTACCCTTCATACTTCCTGTATTTTACATCGCCCAAGCCTTTCCAGCTCATAGAGCATAAGCAGCGCAGCTGAATCCAGCGAACTCTTCTTATCTGATCTGCTCTCTCCTGTCAGCTTGATGAAGCTTGAATCAGGAAAATGCATTGTGATACTCGAAATGAAGCTAAAAGCCCCTTTCTTCCCATCATCACTACTGCAAGGTGGCCAACAAATCAATCATATAAAATGTTTTAGAGAGAGAAAGTGAAAGATGAAGAGAGGGAAGGGGGAAGCCGGATATGCTACACGACCTTGATCTACCAAGTTTGGAGTCGAAGCTAGGCATTGGCCAATGAAAACGCTTGCAAAGGTTATAAATTGCGGCGCGGGGTCCACCCTTCGTAAGTTTGACTGGTAGATCCACTGCTAACAAGTTTTAAAAGCTCTATTAATGGAGGTCAGATTATGAAAATCATGTGATGAAGATGGTGTGAAGACAATCGTGCTAGAAGTGGAGAAAAATAGATATTTTGATGGAAATTTGAAAGAAATTTGCACATTATAAACATAGATCATGATAGGGGAATAATCGAGTCGCGCCGAGCTCAAGGCATGACTAACTTAGCTCGACTCGTCTGTCAAAATGCAAGCTCGAGATCGGCTCGCAGTCATGACAGCCAGCTCACGAACTTGAGCCAAAAGTCAAATTATCATGGGGGCTCACCGGAGAAGATATTGATGGCTAGAGAAGAAAGATAAGTTTCAAGGCAGCTTGACATAACTCGGTACCAGACATAAAACAGTAAGAATTAATGAAAACCACTTGATCACTATTACATCTAAATAATGGATCAAAACAGCATATGTGGATAAAGTAGTGAAATAAGTTTTACATATGAAGCAACTTACCTGGTGGACTACGCCCATTATCATTCAGCAGTGGAGCAACACCCACATCCTCCGTTAGCTTCGTCGGCTGAGTTAACTCACAATCTTCTACTGGCGCATGGAAGTCCAAATTCGTAACAGACTGCTTCACATGGAGAACTTGTCCTCCATCTTGACCACCCTTGGAACCATGTCGGGAATGCGAGAATCCTCGTTCCTGTAACATAGCATTATCCCACAATACAATGAGCAAAAGTCTAAGACCAGAGCTTTATGACAATATGACCATAAAGAGAATCAAAAGTATCAACAGTTTTGACATTATTTTTATTTTTTGTTTTTAGTTTTAATTTTGAAGACAAGTTTACTTAATATAATTTTCATATGTTTTTATTTTTTATTTTTTTAAACACCTTAAAGATGATTTTAGTATTTTTTTTTTAATAACTACCAAAACCAAATATGTTTTAATTCAAATCATAAGATAAACAAAATAAAACAAAAGTGATTCCACATGGGGCATAAGTAATGAATTGTGATTATTTTGCCCAACCTTTTATTAATTTAGCATGTTAAATGCTAAAGAGAAAAGTATCAAAATAGTCTGCTGACTTTTTGCAAGTGATCATTTAGTCCCAGAGTATAAAACTTTTATAATATGAGCTCAAATTTAAGCATAGAGGCTAATTTGACACACTTGCAAACTCTTGGGACTAAAATTACCTCAGAAACTGTCAGGGGACTATTTTAACAATTTAGTCAACACTAAAAACTATGCTAAGAAGATAAACCTCCATGTCTTTCAGTAACAGAAGCGCTGCTTTTCCCTTGGCAGCTTTTCTATTCTTATCGCGCGCTCGTCTGACCAACAAAACATCCTTCAGTTGTACATCAAGCACAGCAAGCACCATATCTTCTTCATCGATGCACGAAACATTTAAGAAATAGCCGGAACAACTACATAATTCCAACAATTCTCGAAACGGAGGCAACTCGAGACTCTCCGGGGTTACGATCGGCGAAAGTAGAGGTTCAAAAATCCCCCATACTTTATCCAAATCAAGCATGGAATCAATCAGGATGGCACCAGCAATACTCTCAACGATGTCCCCAAGGACCTGCATCACAACAAAATTTATTACAAGCACATCCAAAAGAAAACAGAACCGCAAAAGATGTCTGAAGCACTTACCTTGGGAGCCTTGAGCAAATTATTTTGAGAAGATGTTTGCTCATCCTTTCTCGCTTCATCATAAAGCTTTACATATTCTGTGATTTGTTCTAAAAGCAATCCAGAACCATGAAGAAGATGAACTTGAAACTTATGCTTCACCGCGACTTGAGCGAAGTTGTCATTGTTGACCAAAGCGGATCTCAAGTCCGTTAACTCTCCAGGATCGACATTTTTATGTCGCTGAAAGAGATGCCACGTAATAAGGATGTCCAACACGGAGTCTCCAAGAAACTCGAGCCGCTGGTAGCAGAAGATGCCTCCTAACTCGAGATGGGAAGCATGAGTTATGGCCTCGAGTAAAAGGTGTTTGGTTTTGAATTCATACCCAACCTTCTTTTCTAGTATTTCGATCTCATCTAGTTTGGTTAACTGGCTTTTTAGAGAGAGAGATCTTATTGTGTCTTCCACCATTTCGAGCTCCAAAGTAGTTCCGGCGCCTAACCATTTCATCACGGCGAGGGCTGCACTCAGTCCACCTCCAACATAGTATGCTCCAATAAGCGCTTCGGCACAATCGGATATGGTTTTGGAGCATATCCACCTATGCCCTCTATCGCAAGCCTTCCCGATCACGATAGATTTATCCTCGGATACATGTTGCCCATCCAATGGCACATCCAGTGTATCAACTCCACATTTACATGGAACAGGATGAAGAGAGATTTGACCGGGAACCACCCAGCGGCGTGGATCAAATGGGGCGTCACGTATGTAACTCTGTGAGCAAGACAAAAAAAGTCTCTTCAAAAGCTCAAAAAATTACCAGAAAAGGACTCCCAAGTAGAAAATAATGCTGCAACGGCAACTACCAAGAACTATAAATAGGTGGGCATTTACATACAACCACCCAATTCTTATGTATTTATTTATATAACACCAAAATTTTACTTTTTATACTTATAACACACAAATCTTTCATATCACACAAAAAAGATCACTATTTTAACTTTAAAAAAAAAAAGAAAGACACCTTTCAATGAATAGATATGATGCCATATACATAAAAATTGAAGTTTACGTGTTAGATATGTAAATAAATAGGAATTAAGTGGCGTGTATCTGATTCTTCCAATTCACTGACATAAAATATATTGTTTCATTTAGTTTTGATGATACAATGACATTTAAATGTAAGATCAAAATAATTCACTCCCTCACTATTTATGTAAATAGAGCATACAATAAAAACTTCATAAATCATGCCACTCAATTGGTATTCATTTACATATTTAACACCAAATCTTCAACTTTTACATGCATACCACCTTTAGTTATGCATGCAAAGGTGTATTTCACTTTTTAAAAGTAAAAATGGTTGTGTTTATTAATGTGATATGAAAGATTTGGCTGGCAGAAATGTAAAAAATAAAGTTTTGGCATTAGATATGCAAATGCATAGGAATTGGGTGACGTGTACGTAAATGCCCTTTGTTTGATTGGATCATAGGAGATGGAACACACCTGCAAATTCCGTTGCATGGCAAATTTATGAAGAGTGGCATTACAAACTAACTGCGATCTGCGAGCGGATAATTGACCTTCGTGGTTATCGGGGTATTTTAGAAAAAGATGGCAGCTCACTGCATATTTCAGCACGGAGTCCCCTAGTAGTTCAAGACGCTCCAGGGAGAATTCCTCGCAGCTTCTTAATGTGGTGATGGCTTCCAAGATCTGTTCAAAAAGAGCCCTGGTGACTTCCCAACGAAATAATAAAGAAATTAAGTTTTAGGGAAATTTAACTACCTACAACACAATTCTTTTATATTTACATATCCACCATCTAAACTTACATTTATAACAGTTTGTTGTGAAAAACCTTTGGTATGAAGAAGTGTATTTAACTATTTAAAAGTAGGTGATGGTGGCATTTTTAATGGGATATTAAAATTTTGAGTTCTATGCATGCAAATATTGAAGTTTGGGTGTTAGATATGTAAAAATACATAAGAATTGTGTGATATGCATGTAAATTTCTCTAAATTTTATCATTAAACAGCATATAAAATCATATCAGTAAGCAGATGGTATACCAAAGCACTTGATACAGAAGAACAAGCAGAAGGGTAACCAATTTCCTTTCTTAACTGGCTAGCCAACATCAGGGATTCCATTCGATACATCAAGGAAGGTAGTAAATAGAAAGATTTTATGACATCCAAGGGCACATCGATGTGAATCAGAAGTTCTGGAGGCATTCGTACATGATTTGGTGACTTCATTGGATCGTTACCGCTAAATTTTCTCTTTTTTGTAGCCGATCCAGCTGTGCAAAAACAAAAAGAATGAGCAAGGAGATACTAGGAAAAACAATTATTTAGAATGCAGACTTTTAAATGCAAGAAAGAATAAAAATTAACTTCTGGTAATGGAGAAACATTTGATCCATTTTTTGGCGGGCATTTACACACATACATATCACACAATTATTGCGTATTTACATATCTAAAACCTAAACGTTAATATTTACATTCATAGCATTAGAGCTTTATATCACATCAAAAAGACCACTTTTACTAACTTGTTAAAAGTCAAACACACCATTTTACGCATTAGGTTTATAGCACCAAGGTGTTATAAATGTAAATATCAACTAGATTGGTCCTATGTATGTAAATTTCCCTTTTTTTTTTTTTTAATATCATACTTTCAAAGGTAAAATGGGAGGTATTATGTTGATGATCATGGAAGCATAGCCTTCCAGCCAACACTGACCCAAAAAATAATCCAAGAGTCAACAACAACAACAAAGCCTTAATCCCACTACGTGAGGTCGGCTACATGAATCCTTTTTCTCCATTGCGTCCTATTTAGTGTCATATTTTCATTCAGTTCTAGTAAATTAAGGTCATTTTTAATACAATAAGTCAAGTTTTCCTAGGTCTACCTCTGCCTTTCTTAACACAAGTCGAATCTAAAACATCTACTCTCCTAATCGGATCATCAGATGGTCGACGTTTAATGTGACCAAACCATCTAAGACGACTTTCTCTAATTTTGTCTGTCACAGGAGCTACACCAACCTTATCATGGATATATTCATTTTGCATTTTGTCTCTAAGTGTAAAGCCACTCATCCACCTAATCATTCTCATCTCGGCAACACTTAACTTATTATTATGCTTCTCTTTTAACGGCCAACATTCAGCGCCATATAGCATTACAGGTCTCACCACCGTCTTATAAAATTTTACTTTCAGTCTGAGCGATACTTTTCTATCACACAAAAGGCTCGAAGTATTCCTCCACTTCAACCAACCAACTTGAATTCTACTATTAACATCCTCATCTATATCACAATCGCTCTGAACAACGGACCCAAGATATCTAAATCGTTCACACATTTTAATAATTTGATCACCCAAAGTCACACTTCTGTCACTATAGCTATTACTACTAAAATTACATTCCATGTATTCAGTTTTAGTTCTACTTAAATGAAGGCCTTTAGAATCCAATGTAGACCTCCATAATTAAAGGTTTTCCTGGACTTTTTCTCTCATTTTATCCACGAGAAGGATATCATCAGCAAAAAGCATACACCAAGGTACATCCTCCTGTAGATGTCCAGTAAGACCATCCATAACTAAAACAAAAAGATATGAGCTTAAAGCCGATCCCTGATGTAATCCAATAGGAAAATATTTGGTCAATCCTCCTTCAGTTTGAACACAAGTGAATATAACTCATATCAACACCTTTCATCTCAAGAACTCTCCAAAGGATATCTCTTGGGACCTTATCGTAAGCTTTTTCTAAATCAATAAAAATCAAATGTAGATTCTCCTTATTATCTATGAACTTCTCCATCAAACCTCTCAATAAATGTATAGCTTCCATAGTAGACCTGCCCAGCATAAATTCAAATTGATTATGAGAAATCTTTGTGATGCGTCTTAACCTATGTTCAATTACCCTCTCCCATAACTTTAAAGTATGACACATCAACTTAATTCCCTATAATTTGCACACTCTTGTGTATCTCCTTTATTCTTAAAAATGGGGACCAAAATACTCTTCCTTCACTCCTCAGACATCTTTTTAGTTTTTAAAATAATATTAAAGAGTTTAGTAAGCCAAAAAACTCCCAAATCTCCCAAATATTTCCACATTTCAATTGAGATATCATCGGGTCCTACAGACTTTCCACCCTTGGTTTTCTTTAAAGCCTCTTCAACTTCTTTTTTACTAATGCGAAGATAAAAATGAAACGTTTTATTATTATTTACGATATTAAGATCATTAACGTCGATCGTATTTTCAGAAACTTCATTAAAAAGTTTATCGAAGTAACTCATTCACCTCTGTTGAATATCTTTTTCCAAGAAAAGTACTTTTTGATTTTCATCTTTAATACACTTTACTTGAGTTAAATATTTACTTTTCTTTTCTCTTTGTTTGGCTAGTTTATACATATATCATTCACCCTCCTTAGTATCTAATCTATTATAAAGATCATCAAAAAGAATAATTTTTAGCGCCACAAATTGTTCTTTTAGACTTCATGTGGGCCGTTTGATATTTTTCTCAGTTCTCTAAGCTTTTACATTTAAACCAATTTTTATAACATAATTTCTTATATTTTATCTTTTCTTGCACATTATTATTCCACCACCAACTATTTTTATTTATAAAAATTTTTTCTTTTGATTCCTCATGCACATCTTTTGCTACTTGTTTAATAGTGTTTGTTACTTTATCCCACATAACATTTGCTTCTTCATGAATATCCCAAATTTTGAAATCTTGAATTTTACTCATAAAAATAATTTTATTGTGTCTTTTAAGTTTCTACATCTAATTCTACAATGATGAAACCTAGCATTCTTTATTTTACAACTCTTAATCTTAAAATCTAAAACTAATAAATGATGTTGGGTACTTAAATTTTCACTTGGAATGACCTTACAATCTTTACAATTGCGACGATCTCTTCTTCTCATCAGAAAATAATCAATTTGTGTTTTATTAGATCCACTCTTATAAGTAATAAGATGTTCATCTCTTTTCTTGAATAAAGTATTAGTGCTAACAAAATCATACGCTAAAGCAAAATTTAAAATAGCTCTATCTTCTTCATAAGTTACTCCAAAACCATAGCCACCATGAGTATTTCTGAAGTCTTCTACCACTCTACCGACATGTCCATTTAAATCTCCTCCAATAAAAATTCTTTCTTCAAGAGGTATCATTTGTATCAAGTCGTTTAAGCATTCCAAAATTTATCTTCAGACCATGTATCTAAAACCTACTTGAGGAGCATAAGCACTTACAATATTAAAAATCTTAATATCAATGGTAATCTTAAGGGCTATAATTCTATCTCCAACTCTATTAATTTTTACAACATTATCTTTCAAACTCTTATCTATAATTATACCTACACCATTTCTAGTGTGACACTTACCAGAATACGAAAGTTTAAAACCTAAATTATCAATCTCCTTAGCCTTTTCTCCAACCCACTTAGTTTCTTGAATAAATAAGATATTAATTTTCCTATGAATCATAATATCAACTAATTCCATTAATTAACCATTGAGAGTGTTTATATTCCAAAATCCTATCATAATATTAGTTTCATTAGTTTCATGGACTAACTTCTTTACCCGCATTCGCCCGTAATGTGGGAACCCTTGCTTGTTTAACACTACACCCGGGCGCCGGTGTAGCAGCCCTAGCACTCCTAAAATTATTTTGTATTTTTCTCAGAAAAAATTTTCAAAAGAAAATTTTCAATGCACCGTGATAGGGTTGGTGTAGCTCCTATGACGCACACACACATATCCTTAAGCCATCTTGAAGCTGGGCGTCGGTGATCCAAGAGTCCCTCAGAAAAAATTTTCAAAAAAGAGGATAAATTGCAATTTAAATTTCAAAATTAAAAAATATATATATATATAAAGTTAACACTCCTAAAATCACTCCAGAAAATCATGTTCCCTCATTTTAAGCAGCCCACTACATTGTAAGGAGAGAATTTGAGAATTGTTAGCTCTTTCTTAAGGGATGGCTTGCTAAAATTTAAATAAATAAAATAAATTAGAATAATGATTCCTAAATTGATGCATTTAGTTAAAGTTATGGACATATAGAGAGAGAATTGTGTATTTTTCTCTTCTTAATAAAGAGGTTTTAGGATGTAATAATGTCACATGAAGCAATTGAATAGCTTTCACCTCTCTCTCTCTCAATCTCCTGAAGCCATCTTGAAGCTAGGCTTTGGGGAGGACTGGCCTAGGTTTTGGTTCAGCTTGGCTGTACAGACCGGTCCTCAAGGGGGGGGCGGGGGGGCTACCAACCTCCCTTTCCTTTTCTTCCTCCCCTTTCCCTCCCTTTTATTTCCATTTCCCTCATAATATTTCTAAGTACTTACCAATTCTAAATTCTATTTTTTTGTTACTCATCCTTGCCTAATATGAAATTCTATTAGTACTTTCCTATTATAAGTCCTTACCAATTCTAAATTTTGTTTTCTTTTACTCATTCTTGTTTAATATGAAATTCTATTAGTACTTTCCTATTATAAATTCTTACCAATTCTAAATTCTGATTTATTTTACTCATCCTTGCCTAATCTGAAATTATGTTAGTTTATTCGTCCTTGTCGAATCTGAATTCTTATTATTTCTATTCTTCTTTTTTATTTTAAATATTACTTAAAATAAGTCCTAGCCATCATTATAAATAGGGGGCATTATGCTTAGAATTTTTCAATTTTTTTGCTGTATTTGCTTTCAGAAATCATGTGTGCAGTCTTTTTCCCATTTGTGGGCAGTATCCGAGAAGATAGTGGTGCTCCAGATGTATCCTACTCAGAGGTGGTGATGTATCTCCCCTTGTCGTTTTCCCTAACCCTTCACCTCCACTCCCCATAGTCGTCAGCCTTGTTTTCCAGCCTCCCCGGCCACCATCTGCACTCTACAGATCCTCCTACAACGGTTTCACCTTGCTTTCACACATTTCCAGCCCCATCCCCGAACCTCTACTGCGTTCCCTTACAGCCTCCTTGGCTGTCCAGCTGTCCGGGCCCTCCTCCATCTTTCCCAGCACTCCCAATAGACTGCTCCTCACCCTCACTCCCACTGCCCTTGCTGTCCAACACCTTCCAGCCACCACTCTACTTGTTGTCGGTCACCTACGGCCCTCCATACTTGCTGCCACAACAACCCCTCTACCTCACTGCCATCAGTATTCTTTATTGCCACTACCCCTACCAATCATCCTACTCCACCTAGCCGACCTCTACCACCCTTGAAATATACCTTAGGGGTATTTGCTTGCGTTGTTGGTATTTATGTTGTTATTTTGTGTTGTGTTGTGTTGTGTTGTAACCGTATTTTCCTATTCATAAAAGTTTGCTTTTGTGTTTCCACAATTTTTTACTACTAACTCTGGCATCAATTCCAAAAGCCAATACCCTCCCAAGAGCAAGGTCTTTGGCTCCTTCCTTTCTCCTCTAGGTTTAATTAGGGTAAGATCCAATTCCTCTGGAAAAAGTAATTCCCTTGACTCCATAATTTACTACCGTTTCCATAAGCACATCATAGACCTACAAGTTGATATCAAAGCACTGGTTACACCTCAAAGGATTTCATTAAATGATTTTTTTAAGACTGAAGAAATTTAGAAAAATTATATAATGCCAAAAACTCATCAATCAAGAAAAGAAAGATATACACAGGTTTGAAGGAAATGGACGTTTTTCTCCAATTTTCACAAACGATATGTCCAAGCAAATAGCTGATTAGATGCTCGCCATGCTTGCCTGAGTTAAAACAAAAAGAACGAAGATGAAGAAAAGACAGAAGATGAGAATCAAAAAGCACTTCTTGTTGAACTAGTTTATGTCAAAGCCAATGAGGATTCCATAGTTAATAAAAGAGTTAAAAGAGATCATGGACATGACCTAAAAAAACTAGAGTGAGTAACTAAAAGGCCAAACATGAGGTCAGATAGATTTGATTATGGCTCATTTTTTTGATAATGCTTCCAGGGTGATTAAAAAAAAAGGAATTCTCTTCTTACTAACCCTTCTATGCAATGTAATATTCACTATGTTTTATTGTAGGGGCATATACATATATACCACCCAGATGTTATGTACTTACATATCTGACTCCTAAATTTTTACTTTTTACTTTCATACAAACCAAATATTTCATATCACATAAAAAATACTACTTTTTTTTTACTTTTAAAAATGAAATATACCTTTTTCATGCATGGGTAAAGCCAGCATACATGATCATTAGGTGTTAGATATGTGAATAGATAAGAATTAAGTGGTATGTGTTAAGTGCTCAAAATGCATGAAAAAT
This sequence comes from Phalaenopsis aphrodite, assembly GCA_003013225.1. NCBI lineage: Eukaryota > Viridiplantae > Streptophyta > Magnoliopsida > Asparagales > Orchidaceae > Phalaenopsis > Phalaenopsis aphrodite. Next base: position 644,196 of record NEWO01000318.1, read on the forward strand.
GTTGTACTTTTTTATGTTAATATTTTTATGCTTATATGGCATTTCTGCAGAAAATTTACGGGAAAGGAAAACGGGAAAAAATGACAAGTAATGTAGCAATGTTATTGTAGCAACGTATTGTATCAATGTTACTGTAGCAGCATTGAGGCAATGCTATAGCAGTGTCGCGGTAATGTTCCCAGCAGAAAATGAAGCCAAAACTTGAGAGCTTAGCGCCACTTTATAGGAGCCCCAGAGCCCACTGCAACGCCTAAGCGCCACTTCACAGCGGCCCGACGGTACAAACTAACAATGGGTAACTTTCCTGTTACATTGATGGTTTCGACAAAAATTGAACGTGGATTTTTTATGTAAGGGAGTATTTAGGAGTGTTGGAGAGTCTTTTGGGTGATGGTGGTGTGTATGAGTGTATAAGGGACTTTTGACAATGGGGGGGGGATTGAGTGTGTATGTAAGTAAGAGAGGTGTATTCCAAGGAATATTTGCAGAGATTTCTTAAAATGATTCAAGGTCAAACCAAACAAGCATACAACCCTCATCAAATACACAATAATTTTTTAATTTGACATATTTCTACAGTAACACTCACTTCATCTCAAATTGAAGCATATATATATATATATGTATATAGTTGCTTCATAGTAAAGTTTGTTTTGTTCTTTCTTCAAATTCTTATGTTGCTTCTTATTTTGACAATTTTTCCAAGAATATCCTCACAAATGATGTATATCTTAAGAGTTTTCTCTAGCCAGACCCAAACAAACACTGAGATTCATAACTTCTTACATAACGAGTCTAACATGGTGTCATGCTCATTTTAGTTTAGAAAAACTTTACAAGTGGAATGCAATGCTCAATAACACGAGTTTTAATTTTCCAAATTCTAATTAATACACTATGATTGACCTTTTGTTTGAGAATGAAATGAGGTCCTGAAAATCTAATCTTATACCCAAAATCACTAGCATGTTCTTTAATGTCTTGGAAAAAAAATTTCATCTCAATCAAAAATGATAATGATTGATATGCCATATAATCAAAAAAATAAAAAATAAAAAAAATATCCCCTTGGATTCATATTACCTTCTCCGCTAGACCTATAAATTATATAATGATCTTATTTAAATCTGGAAAAGCCAGTTATGAAATCTAATTACAATGGATAAGCCAGCTATGTAATCTAATTACAATCTCCTCCTAATTTCATTCGAAAATAAGACTGCTACAAAAGTTCAACAAAATTTTTAAATTCAAAATTGAACATTTAGCAAATCAAACACTTAACTATAAAATAAACAAGATTATCCATGCCAAATAACCTGAAATCCTCCTTGAGATATTGATACATTTTTATGCTCCCAAAATGAATAAATAATTATGTGATATGTACTTCTCGAATATCTCTCATTGAAGTCTTTCCTCATCTAGATGATATATAATCATCTTTAATGTCTGTTAGATCAATAATGAACAGGTGTTTCAATCCATTATAAACTTAATTACTAAGCAACTTCACTTCAATATCTTCCATTTGAGAAGTAGAATTCTAATCTACAATAGTTGGATGAATAGTCCTGTGTGGGGTTGTCAAATTGTGCGCGAACAGTTCAAGTTCAGCCCGTTAAGTAGCTCGTATTTGATTCGTTCGCTAAGCAAACGAGCCAAACATGAAAAAATTTTTTGCGCTCAATTTATAAACGAGTCAAACACAAATAAATATTTGTTCGTTTGTGTTTGGCTAGTTTTGGCTCAAAATAATAATTATATGCATATATATATATAATTGATGAGTAATATTTTTAAATATTTTAATTGACTGACTATAAGGCTACAAAGATTTATAATCAATTTAAATTATTAATTAAAAAAATAGAATAGAAATATATTAAATTATATTTAAATGATGTTTGAATATAAATATACGATTTATATCTCACCCCTATCCTTAGCATCCTATGGTTGTGTAATTAGGTTATCAAAACGTTTTTTGTTTGCGAAAAATTTGTGTTCGGCTCGCTAAGCAAACGAGTCGAACACGAATAAATTTTTTTTGTTCGAAAATAAACAAGTCGAACACGAACAATAATATTTTTTAACGAGCCAAACACGAGTTAAGCTCGGGCGGGCTCATGTTCGGCTCGTTTACACCCCTAGTCATGTGCAATATAAAATTGCCTCCTAGACGTATTATCTCAAGTTGAAGTCATTCCATCTATCGCTCCCGATTGATTATCCAAGCAAATACATAAATTGAAGCTTTATATTAAAGGCATCTATAGCAATATTATAGCTTAACTCTCGAGGAAAAATACACTTCAAGCTTTAATGATCAACAAAAAGCTCACAATGAATATCATGAAGATAATGTCGTTAGAACTTTAATGCAAAAATTATCATGGTTAACTGAGAGTTAGTAGAATAATTTTTATCATGCACCTTGAGCTTCCTAAAAGTACAAGTGAACACTTTATCGTGGTGCATTAGAGCACAAAAGAAACTCTACATATATATACATGCATGTTTCAACCTGAGAGGAAGTACTCACATATTAAAAAATAAAATTAAAAAATTAACCTCATTTGATGTGTTGTATGTTTATTTAACTATACATTGAGGAGCCTTGTGAATAAGATCATCACAACTAACTTCCCATTGCACCAAATAGTACATTAATATAAAAAAGATAAGGTTTCATGCCAATAATATTCTGATATAAAATTATTACAGGTGAGTATTCTAAACAATCCTATCATTCAATAATTTCTTTAAAACATAATTATTATATTAAAAACAAATCGAACAAACAAAAAAACTAAACAATGAAAAATGTAATACAAAAATAAGTTAATATTTTACTAGCTAAACTAAAATTTCATTGAAATGGAATTCCATTATTTTTTTAAGGAATAACAAGAAAAGAGTAACTCCGTATAACAGCTGAAACACATACAATAGCACCAACCTGGCACACAAGAAGACTAATGCTATCATTTTACAAGTAGAGAAGATAAATTTCTGTAATCACAATGAATTTATTTTGTTGCTAATGCTATTCTTAATGAAGGTTTTATAAGCTTAGATAAAGAAATTCATTTAATTGATCGAAGGCTTTCATTTCCCGGTGCAAATTCAGCTGGATATCGAGTAGGCCTCTCTCATTAATAAAAAATTCTTAGTTTACTTGATAATAATTGTATGCAAATCACATTCTCATAATTTTTTTATGGTTGAGTTAATTTAACCTCAAAATAAATAAGAAAAAATATTCCAAAAAATGTTTTTTAATAGATTATTTGGCAAATTATTTAGATGATCGATATTTTGCAGGCATAAAAGTGAATTTCTGTTAAAAAAACAATAGCAAATTATGGTGTAGTTCCAAACTTCCAATATGTGCTTGTTTTTACCACTTAAACTTTTAGGCCAACAGCAGCATGAAGTACATATAAAGTGGGTTGTACATAAAAAATTAAGCAACACTTGATATTTCATTCATTGAAGGAATTGTCATTAGGTACAAGCAAAATCCCGAACACAAGTAGAAGAAGATTTGCACATTATCAAGTATCAAAATATCTCATGGAAAAGGGATATTAAATGCTAAAACTAAGCCCATGGATGTGGAAGCATTCTCAAGTTTTAATTATAACACTTTATTGAAGACATGAATTCAACTTTTAGAGATTATAAACAGGATGGAATGAACCTGGTCACTGTGAAACGTAAGAAACAATTTATGGCGACCAGATGTAATGTTGAAATTGGATATAGAGCTATGACTACTTGGCATATGAAATGATTTGGGCAAAAACTCTCTTAGAGGAGTTTGGTTTTCCAATTGGTTTTGTAACATGCAATTGTGTAGCCATCTACACTGCCAACAATTATGTGTTGAATGAAGAGTCAAACATAATGATATTGATTGTCATGTCATTGAATATGCACTTTCTAAAAAGATCATCACCCCGCATTCCTCCACTTTAAAACAAGTATTTGGTATATTTACAAAATCTCTAGAACCTCCATCTTTCTCTCAATTATGTAGCAAGATAAAGATAATAAATGTGTGTGTGTGTGTGTGTGTGTGCTTCAATTAGAGGGAAAGTACTACTAAGAAAAAAAAATCAAATTAAGAAGTAGTATTCTATATTTGATGCGTGTTGTATGTTTATTTGGCAGTACCTTAAAGCAATGAATGTTTATTTGGAAGTAGCTGCAAACAATGTACTCATTTGCATAATTAAAGAGATTTGTAAGTAAGATCATCATAAATAACTTTCTCCTCTAAAATCCAGCGTATCAAACAGTGCCTCAAGGAAAAAAAAAAGTAACAATTTGGGATAAAAAAAAGTTGCTGATAGTTATCCTAAACATTCCTAACATTAAAGAATTTTTAAAATGATTATCATTATATGCAAAAAATATAGCAAAACAGAAAATAAAAAAAATTAAAAGAAGAAACATTAAATGCAATAATAATAGAAAACTTTACAAGAAAATCAAACCTTCAATGTGGCAGGATGAAGAAAGAAGGTTGTAAGGATTATGACTATGCTTCAAAAGCAGCAATGGTTGCCCTGGGAGCTGAAGCACAAGTCCATACCTAATCCACAAAAAGAAAAATGGACTCAATTGGCAGAAACCTGATAGGCAGCGATCACACAATAACCATCCTACCTAAAAGAATTCTCATTCCCGTCCAACTACATAAAACTAGGTATTTATGCATGAAATATAGACAAATGCATGCTGATGAGTGCTAAAGTGAGTCTTCTTTGAGCAAAAATATTTTGGGGCATTTACATACTAACCACACAATTCTCATGTATTTACCTATTTAACACCTAAGCATTCACATTTACATTCATACGACTCATACATTTAATATCACGTACAAAATGCCAACATTACTATCTTTTTAAAAGTCAAAAACAGATTTTCATGCGTATGTTTATGACACTAAGGTTTTTTAAGTATAAATATCAAACTTTGGGTGTTAGATATGTAAATACATAAGAAGTGTGTGGTTGTAAGTAAATTTCATAAATACAGTAATAAAATGAAAAATATTATCAAAAACCTTGCTTACTTCTTGCTAAAGTACTCTTTATATGTAGCAAACCCCGGTGCATCAAACGAACTACAAGCAGATGAATCAGTTACAACATCAAGAACCGTGTAGATTTTGCCAGTGTGAATCGCCACAACTACCAAGTCTTTAACACTTTGAACATCCAAAAGCTTATTGGCAAGGTGGATGACACCGGATTCATCGGAATCATTTCTTGAAACAAATGAAACAGGATTTTTCCACAGTTGATCACTTTCCGCTCCTGATGCGTAAATTATTGATATAAATTCCACCGCGGAAAAGGTTGCATCAATTGCATCCCAGTTTATATGTGCTTCATCTTGATGTTGTTGGTCTGAGGTTTTAAGTGGTAAAAGTAGGTACATATTGGAACTGCTCCATGTTGGCCTTTTATTGCTTTTTAGTAGAAACTCCCTTTTCTGCCCGCTAGATTTGGATCCTTTAAATAATTTGCCAAATAAGCCATTAAAAAATAGTTCTTGGAATGTTTTTGCTCGCTCAATCTGAGATTAAATCAGAGCATAAATAAATTATGAGAATATTATTTCCGAGCAAATGTATTGAATAAACTAGGATTTTTTCATTGATAAGAGAGACCTGCTTGTTATCCATCTCAATGAGTCCGCATGGAGAAATGTTGGCTTTCACCATCTTATCAACCAAATAAAGATCCATATCCAAACAGCCAACATCTTCATCAAGAATGGCATCAAGCAACAAAATGAAGCCAGAATATTTATAGTTTACGTTATTGCACACAAACTTTATCTTGTATCCTTGCAAAGTGATTGCACTGATCTTTTGGTATGCCCAAGTTCCGGATGTTGCGTGTACGATTGAGGTTCCATGGAGTTCTTTTCTCTTCGTTGTACCTTCAAACAGCAATAGGAGAGTCTCAATTTTAGCACCAAAGAAACAGATAAGAAATAGTAGGCTAATTTTCAACATAAGCGTAAAAAAGAAGATAGAACCAATACCTGCACCAGCAGTATTTTGTTTTGTTTTTTCATCGACCTCAGATTCCATTGGTTCTACAATTATAGGATTAAGATGATCGTCTAAAACACCAAGTTGATGCAGCCGCTTACAAGCCTCCAAACAAGCTTGTTGTTTTGCTAGATGAGAATTTCTACAGAAAGGACCAGCTAATGTCCGAAATGCAGCATTGGCTGGTAGAGTTATTGTGCACTCATATGTCCCACTGCAAACATCAAACTGGAAAACTGGTCTCGGAGTGAAATATCTACAATGAGAGGATGTTAGAATTAGTAATAGGTTACAATAGAGCATGGGTTATAACAAAGATTTTTGGAGAAAACATAACTCTAAAAGGAAAATGTAATCAATTAATAATAGTAAGGAAAATATTGCTAAAACAAGATCAATTAAAGCTACCAAGGAAAACATTGCCATACTTGTCTCTGGGCAGCTTATCACAGTATTTATAGATAAGGCCAACACTTGCATCAACAGTCAGAGTTGCTCCAGTTGAATCCACATGATATGTATTTATTTCTTCGCAGCTGAGTGCTTTCGGAATCAAAGCATCTTGATCTCGATTAAAAGAAGCATCCATCATTGAATGCCTGCTCTTCATAATGTCAAATAACAGGTTCCTTTGTAGAGTATTTCCCCTGCAGACAAATAAATATCAAGTAAAATCACAGGAATGAGAAACATTACTACAGTGCCAGAGATAGATCAGCAAATTAAAAATCAAGAAATAAAAAAAACAAGGTTTTCTGACTGCACAAGAGAAATATTCCTTCAGCACTGGCAATCAAAAGGATTAAAAAAATAATGTCTATAAATGGAGCAGGGCAAACATTGAAAAAATTTACCGGTTAGAAAGAAAATAATGCAAGGATAAAGCTTCCGGAATAACTGTAATGACTAGAGTTTTGACTGCAAGAAACGCCTATCTTATTTACTAAGAAAATTGTGCTTTTGGGATATTTGCTCAAGTTTCATTAAGTAAAGAAGCTTTATTTTTCCGTTTTTGTTCTCTTCAGCAGCTCACGTTTGCCTTCCCGCTATTAAATAGCGACCTTGAACAGTAATATGTATCGTACTGGTCCTTTCCTTTGGCCATGCTCAAGTAAAAAATAAATGGCTCCTAGGATTTGGCCCTCAAAAAAGAGCAATTCGGGTTTCTCTATGTGATGTACAATGAAATGTGTTGGAAAGTAAATAATGACTGGCAGAATTGACAGCTTTAGGATTGCTGAAAAAAAAATGAAAGGAACCACCAAAAGGGCACAAGCAGAAGGTGCTTCTTGCATTATATTTAAGAACAAATAATGGAAAGACTGAGGTTGGCAAGGATATCAATAAGTAGACGAAGTAGATAGCAAAGACTGGCAAGGAATTATCGTGAGTTAAAGATCATCAAGCAATTCATTCACTTATTAAATAATATGCAGCATATCATTGAACTTTATATCAAACCTTTAACAAGTTACTTGTTGAACAACAAACAAGTTTGGTCATAATCATAAATAAATAAATTAGACAATATTCAAGCTTGGCTCATTTAATTTTCAAGCTTAAAATTTTTCACTTTTTATTACAAACCTAAATGAGCTTACACAAATATTAATATAGTCGAATTCAAGTTGTTCATCAAGTGCATTGATTCACTCATAGCCCAAGACTCGATCATAGAATTTGCAAGCACCGACATTTAGATGGCCATGCCACCCAATCAATGTTGCACTCATCGAGTTTAATCTGACTTGGGGCCCGTTTGGGGCAGCATAACGCCGCCGCGCTAATGCCTTTTTAAAATCGGTGTTTTACTCTTCAGCGTAAACAAGGACTGCAGCCCTATATCTGTGTATCGTGTTCGCAACCCGGCTTTTCCACCCCTGCTCTCGCTAACCCTGCATCGTCGTCCTAGCTGGTAGATCGAACGCTGCGCTTCCCGTCGCTACCCTATTTCCCGTCTAGTAGAAAAATTTGTCCTCCCTCCTTTACTCCCTCCGTCTCCTCTACTAGAGTTTGTAACTTCCCATCTCTTGAAAGCTGTGGATTTATGATTATACTATGTTTGTGAAGGATTTTTTTCCTCACTCTTACCTTGGTGTCCAAATGAGCAAGAATAGAAAAGATGCCTTTTATTTGATTTTATTTTTCAGAGTTGTTTGGTTGGAGTTCTGGGGAAGATGTTGAGAGTAAAGTTTTATGTTGATGAGGAGCTCGGAAACTCTTGTTGAAAAACATTAGAGATGGAAATTATAGTTACGGAGATAAGAGTAGAATGAGGGAAGGATGTTTCATAAAAAACTACATTTATGGGCATTATCTTGATTTGTTATTAGTATATATAGTGTTGTTATCTTGTCATTAGCATATTACGGTTTTCTGCAACTTCATAATGGATTGCCATTCTATTATAATTGTAAAGAGTATTGGCTGACTTCTCAAAGGCACGTTTGTTTCTCAAGGAAAATGCATGTTAGTAGGCTCTTCATAGGGGCCATTTATTTAAAGCATTTTAGAATTCCTTGGTCTGTCTCTTCATAGGGGCCATTTATTTTACTTAAAACAGTCTGGTCTTCAAGGAAAATGCATAAAAAATTGGTCGGATAAAAGATTAATTATCATCCTGATGATAACCAAATCTACCCACTATTGATAAATATGGAAACAAATTTACTTTGTGTGTACCCCTAACTGAATTGCTATCCATTTTGGGTTCAATTTGTTGTCCAGCGTGTGTTTGTTAGAATTCCTTGGTCTGTCTCTTCATAGGGGCCATTTATTTTACTTAAAACAGTTTGGTCTTAAAGGAAAATGCATAAAAAATTGGTCGGATAAAAGATTAATTATCATCCTGATGATAACCAAATCTACCCACTATTGATAAATATGGAAACAAATTTACTTTGTGTGTACCCCTAACTGAATTGTTATCCATTTTGGGTTCAATTTGTTGTCCAGCGTGTGTTTGTTGGTTCTTTAGAAGTGCATAGGGTATAGTGTTGTGAACTGGCCAATTGTTCTATATTTTGGTTGTCAATGGCACATTACTTGGTGAACTCAGATTAATGCCAGGGAGGTGTAATATTACTTTCTTATTTTTTTGTTGTTGTATACCCTGCTTAGTCCATCCAATTAGAGAGCTTCATATAGAAAATTGGGATGTTGATGAATAGCACGATTGGTGAAATTCCGTGTGCAATCTAATTGGCCTATTCTTAGTTAATATGTTTCATGACATTAATCTGGAGGATATTTAAAGTTGATTTTTTTTTTGCCTATTCCAAGTTAAAGTTCTTATGGCAGTACTTGACTTTAGGTGTTGTATATAGATGCTTAAACGGGCTGCTCAATATAGGAAGTGTGTGGTATGTATGTAAATGATTCAAAAAGAATTTGCCCTATGGGGGCTGTAGTGAAGGCAATCTCTGGAGAGTTCCATATTGCCCAACACATTTGTTAGTATAGATATTTTATTCAAGTATTTTCAATTGAAAGTAACTGAGGTATAGTTAGCTGGACAAAGTGCATCTCAAAATTGTGTTCCATATGAGTGGTCTCTTTTCTGGAAGGACAAAAGAAGGGATACTTCCTTTTCTTTCCTTCCTTTCATTGTGGTTTGTTTTGCTTGTTAATGACTCTGCTAGGTTTGAAGGTGCTTTGCCTTCTGTTAATAATATTTCTTTGGTTTTTCTAACTTATTTCTTTGGTTTTTCTAACTTATTTCTTTGGTTTTTCTAACTTGTCTGAAGGAGATGATAATTGCAGGTGGTTTTTGTTGTATGGACTCTAACCTCTGTTAGTATGGTTTGGTTGGTGCGTTTACCTTTTTCTGTTATTCATTTTCTCTTTATTGGGTTGTTTTTCTGTCTATTTGCTGGTATCATTTGGCGGTGGCTTAATTATGTTATCTATTATGTTGGGGTATGGATGTAAGATGAATGTTCTCTGATTTTTGATGGGTCTGTTGCTGGCCTAAGCTTTTGGTTTATTAATGAGGTGCAACGCTAAACTGCCTTTGAAATAACAATGAGTTGCAATGCATCACATTGAGTGAAGGAAGATCTTCATCTTGAAGGAAGTGGAATAACTGTCATCATATCAATGCCTGTTTTTGCTTTATTTTTGGGATTACATAGAAGTGATTTAAAAGGTAACAGGTGCTTGAAATGACAATGCTAATAATGCCGAGTATACTATGTTAGCTTAAATACTCTGCTTGAAATGCAGTGTTGCTAACAGGTGCTAATGAAGTTCTTAAGTTTTTGATGCATGAAGGGAAATTTTTTAACGGATCCTCTTCTAGCTTCAAGGATCCACTGATTTACACTTTATAATTTTGGTTTCCACTTTACACTCGAATGTAATGCTTTGTGACAAAATATGAGAGAAGTCTGTTATTTAATTAAATTTGAATTAATTTATTTTATAATTAGTGTAAAATGTAAATTATTTATTAGAATTTATGTTACACAGAATTTAAAAATAATTTTTTGAAAATTAAATGTTATAATGTCTGAATGGAATTTTATTTCCAAAAATATGCAAATCAGCTGTTTTTCAAAAGCACAAACCAAACAGCTAAACAGTTTATCCAAAACAGGGGCATAATGGTCATTTATCTAGAATCAGCTGTTTTTTCAACGCACAAACCAAATAACGAACCAGCTTATCTGGATCAGCTGTTCATCAGCAGATTATCAGAATAAGTTGTTTATCAGCATAAGCTGGATAAGTTGCAGCTGCCCTAAACAGACCCTTGGTCTTTGGCCAGGCGACAATAGCTTTTGCATAACCTATTGAATGACTACCCGGATTGGATGAACTTTGAAATAAAGTCAAAGTTTTCAAGCAAGAATGAGTAATGCAAGCAGCAACTTGTCCATTATCAAGTAGCTTCTCTCTAACGCAATGAGAGCGCAAAACAAATAGTAGATTGACAACTACTTTTGTCCATCGTCGTACAACAAGGCTAAGCTAATGGGACATCATGTACACAAAAGTAGACATGCTGAGAGGTGACAGGTTGCTTTAATTGTATGACCACTACTTTCCATTTGAGAAGATTTTATAATTGATTTCTTCAAAATTTGAAAAGAAGATATTACATTCACCTGAATGAGAGATCAGCATGCTTATGCTCAAAAAATTTCTAGTGAGCTTCCATATGTCCTTAGCTGGTTAAGGAGACAAAAGGCTTCAACATTACCGAAAACTTGTTCAAGAAAGGAGAGTTCCAATGAGTTCTCATAAAGCCCCAAGAACTTGTCATAAGTCACATCAAACAAACATCGTCTAATTGAGCCTTATGTTGTACTTAGTTTTACAAATATCTAGGAAAGACTTAAAAAATGTCCAATCATCAACTTATTTGTCACCAACAAATCATCAAATTTAATCTACAAGTTCTTTCCCTTCTAGTGTCAGACCATGTTTATGATCACATTTGGTACATAACATTGGCATTCTTTGATCCAAATTACATGACATTGTAGCATAATGCTCCCTATCAGTGACAAAATGTGTCTTCTCCTCGTCAACCAAAAGCAACTTGACTTGGTGGTAACTACAGAAAACCTATATGAAATTGAGCTCTACAAATCAGTGACCAATTTGTCAATCCTCGAGAACAAATAGGAACCTTTCAAGTAGGCATTGTTTATCTTCTTTAAGTTGACATACATTATTCATTTGTTGTTGACGTGCTTCACCATCACAACAATTAACACCGACTAAAAGTACATGGCTTCTCAGATGGAGCTTGCATTTGACAATCTAATTCTTAGGGGTGTCAATTCGTGTCTGCAGGTTGGGTTCAGGTCGGACGCGATACTAACGCGACACAAATTGGTTTGACCTGACCTGAACATTACACACATCAAACAAACATCATCTAATTGACCCTTATGTTGTACTTAGTTTTACAAATATCTAGGAAAAGCTAAAAAAATGTCCAATCATCAACTTAATTGTCACCAACAAATTATCAAATTTAATCTACAAGTTCTTTCCCTTCTAGTGTCAGACCATGTTTATGATCACATTTGGTACATAACATTGGCATTCTTTGATCCAAATTACATGACATTGTAGCATAATGCTCCCTATCAGTGACAAAATGTGTCTTCTCCTCGTCAACCAAAAGCACCTTGACTTGGTGGTAACTACATAAAACCTAAATGAAATTGAGCTCTACAAATCAGTGACCAATTTGTCAATCCTCGAGAACAAATAAGAACCTTTCAAGTAGGCATTGTTTATCTTCTTTAAGTTGACATACATTATTCATTTGTTGTTGACGTGCTTCACCATCACAGCAATTAACACCGAGTAAAAGTACATGGCTTCTCAGATGAAGCTTGCATCTGACAATCTAATTCTTAGGGGTGTCAATTCGTGTCTGCAAGTTTGGTTCAGGTCGGACGCGATACTAACGCGACACCAATTGGTTTGACCTGAACCCGACCTGAACATTATACGGATTGAAAATTCTAACACGAACCAGCTCGATACAAACATGGTTAATTTGAAACTGACCTATTTAACCTGCTAACTATATGGATGAAACATGACCTATAACTCGATAGGACCTGTTTAACCCAAAAATAACCGGTTTACGTTAAGACAAATTTACAATAAAAACTATACTTGCTCAAAAAAATTAAGAAAAAAACCGGTTACAAATGAAGCCTAATATTCAACAAAAAAAAATTACAATAAAAAAAATCACATGACACATGAAGCTTGTTAGTAAATGAGGGCCTGAGATAGCACACGACAATGAACTAAACTGGCTAACAAGCAAATCAATAATCCATCCTTAAAAAAATTCATAAAACAATAGGACATTACTCATGGTTGCCTTGCCTCAGTCCCAACTTCCCCTGAGATAATCAATGATAAGATTAATCACACGAATAAGAAAAGGAGAAGGTTAAAATAACTAATGGCTTGCGGTTTGTGGCTTCGAACAAAAGAAAGGTGAAAAGAAGAAACCTTAAAAACTACAAATCAAATAGGAGAAAAGCTAAAGATGAGGATTGTGATCTACATGGGAGAAATATCTTTGTTGGTAGACGGTGGAAATCCAAAAACTTTGAGCCTTCGACCTTGACGCTCTGGATCGACGTAAATTGGAAGAATGGTAGACGGAAATCAGGACTAGGTCATACTTCGCCTAGATTTGCCTTTCTAACCTTGTCGATGCCGACCACATGAATGCACGAAGAGGAGATGAGCCAACACTATCGCACTTTCAAGCCCTAAATCTGAAACGTAGTAGAAAGCTTTGAAAGGGAATAAGATGTGACTCTTCAAGAATTAAGAGCCTGGTTCAGGGAAATAAGTGTAAGGGAAAAACTCAAAAATTGAAATGCATAAGCCTAATAACTTTCCTTCGCCAATTTCTTGTTTAAACTGGTCCATTTCAGGTCAACCTGTTCTTGACCCATATATTTAATTGTGTTGAATTTTGAGAACCGAACCCAACTAGAAAAAAAAAATGGATCCACCATAACCGAGATTTTTCAAGTCGAGTTTGAGTCGGGTTGTCAGGTTGTGTCAATTTTTTATCTCTCTCCAAACATTTTTGAATTGTTGTATGGATCTTAATAAAATAATTTTGCAAGCATTGTTTCAGCCAAAAATGAAGTTGATGACACGCTGTGTTGAGTATCTTAAAGAGCTTCCACAAAAAAAAAATATCAAGATAATCTTTAAGTAATTGAATAAAATGGGAAAAATAATTAATTCCATAGGAAATCCTGATAAAGAACATTTGCTTGGAGCCATCATTGTGATTGACTAGAATCTCGCACACCTATACTAATAAGATATAGATGGCCAACTCATGCTCTTCGAGATACTTGCCATCAAAGTTCTCTTGAACAAAGTTAAGGTAACACTACCAAGTCCCCTTAGATCACAACAACACCGTTAGGATTTAAAAGCTTGTCTGTCGAGTGATAGGAAGAGACTATCAAGTGGAAGTGGTTAAAGGGCCAATCAAAAGATGCATTGTAGGCTAATGGTGCCTAGAGTACCATAAAGTTTCATGACAAGTGTTAAGTAACTATTGTCCTCCACGAAACCTCCAATGATGATTAGTTTATTGCTTCTAAAGCAACACTCCTCTATGAAACCAACTAGATGGCCATATGGTTAAAGCTACACAATTTGACTAAGAAGATGGCATTGGTGGAGCAACTCAGATTGATAAGGATATGGACAACCTCAAAATGATTAAAAATCACCTAGAAAATTATCACATCTTGCCAGGTATTCCAATTGGCAAAAAATTTATCTTTTAAAGAAACTGCAAAAAGGAGTAGATAAATATACCTCCAAAAAGGTAATTGTATGTGGTTGTATCATCAAGTGGCATAGGGTCAAGCACACATAGAAATCAATGGATTTTGGAAAATGACACGAATATTGCCTGATCCTAGTCAATCATTTATATGCACAATGGGGCAAGCATCTTTGCTGATTAGGTATCATTGTTCCTATTATTAGTGTCAAATGCACAAAGTATTTGTTTTAGTAGCCCTCCAAAATCTTCTCAATGAAGGCCTTTAGCACTTGATAATCACAAATCACTTGATCACACTTGTATGGTAGAGATAAAACTTCCCATATTGAACCTTGAGTTAAGAATTAACTGGAGCAACAAATAGAGATGGCCTTTGTTCAAAATAGCCAAAAAGATCAATATTACAATCAAAGCATGGCAGCGGATGCCTTGAGCTTGAAGAGTAGAAGCAATGCTCATTAAACCTACCACAATTGTCATGAAGGTTTACATCATGATGGCGTCCTTGTTCACCGTGAACTTATCTCAATATTTGTCTTGCCTATGACCTCGATCATGTTGCTCTTGGAGAAGCTGAATAGGATGATCCAACTAATTAGTAAATTCGGACCAAACTTCCAAATCGACGAATTTAAATCAACAAGCAGCAACATCGTTAGCACAGACGAAATTTAATTGCCGCTCATAAAGTTTGTCATGGCAACAAGCACCTTCTTGATGAAAACATTATTGAATGATGAGTCACAAAGTCCCACTGTAAGTGCGAACTTACCAACTAGTGATCTAATCTAGTAACTTCCAAGAAAACTGTACATACGGATAGTAGGGGTGCCAAAATTTGAACCAAAAGACCAACTCAACCCGAACTTCAATAAAAAAACTCAGGTACGGATCGGGTCAAGGTTAGGAATCCAAACCCATTTAATTTTTTGGGTCGGGTTCAGGATGACCCGCAACCATAAATTAATTTGAAATTGACCCGTCAACAAAAAATTGACTTGAAATCAACCCACTAACCATAGATTGACCCAGAATGGTCCCGAATTTGACATGAAATTGACCCAAATAAATATTATGTCTTATGTTGAACAGGTTACACGGACGGGTTAGGTTGGCGGATTGAAGGCCGGTCGGATTCAAGTCAAGCCATTTTGGGTAGGATCAAACCCAAAACCGAGCCAAAAACCCAATTTGACACCCCTAATAGAGAGATATAATCCCTTAAGAACTTAAACTCCGCCTATCAGACGCTAAGCAGAGTTTGAGTAAACATTATGTCGCACTTGAGGTAAAACTCCACAATGTACTATCGGTGCAACGCATCAAACAAATCAATCTAATGAAGGAATAATTGTAAGATCCACGACTTGGTGAAATCCTCTCAATGTGAGCACCATAACCACCTGTAAAAATCGAGGGACTTGAATTTTGAAAATAATGACTTCCACAAAATTTCTAGAGATAAAGGCTAAGTGTCAATGGTAAAATCAGCCAAGGACAAACTAATGTACATAGAAAGTCCTCCCTGGGCCACTTCCACTAACTAGTAAGTGCAGGGACAAGATTGTATAAGGTTTAGTGCAACTGGGTCGATTAATAAACAAGAGAAGTGATGGTTGGAATGCCACCGCGACAAGTGTAACTGGAGTGGAGAGTGGGATGGACTAAAGGCATTCCACCCAAAACTAGATAAACAAGAGCCACAGAGGCTCCAATAGCAACTAAAGTTTGGGGAACAAGGCAAAGCTTTCCTTGGATGAGAAGGTTGATCATGAATGAAAGCTCCAAGAAATGGGGCATGGAGACAAATGGTCCCTTAGTCATCAATAGTACCAAGAAGCGTAGGAGGGAAACAGCAGCAACTTGTGTGCTCTTGGTGGATGTTATTTCAAAATGTTTTCCTTTAATCAACATAGTTCAATAAAAGCACCAAAAGATGTGAATAATTAAAACATCTCTAGGTGGATCGTCCGAAATGCAAAGGTTGACTTTCAACTGGCTCACAATGTAAAAGAAGAATGAGATGGGAATGGGTTGAATTGTTAGGCCCATTTACTTCCTAATAAAAGAGAGATAAGCCTAATAATATTCATCAAAAGATGTGGAAGATAAAAGATCTTGAAGCAAATCAACTGACATTCTAAGGCAAACTTTCAATTGATTCACAGTAATAGGGAAGGAGAGAAATGAGAAAGGTTGAGTTGTTAAGCCAATTTACTACCTAGCAAAAGACAAAGAAATTCATAATAAAAGACAAAAAAGTTCGAGGAAGAGCGACAATCAAAATGAAAATAGGAAAGATGCATATTGATTTTATGTTGGCTCGATTGATTTACCAACATCCACGGGGGGAGGAGAGAAGCTTTACTATAAAATTTGAAGGATTATACTACTTTCCGCTAAGTCGCACTTGTTCAACTCCCCTATAGTAAAGAAAAAACTTCCCGTTTAGAATTGGTCGCAGATTATAATTTGCAGAATCTAGGCTAAAAGCATCATTTCCTTGTATGTTGTTCAAGATCTAGAGTGGAGCATTTACATGTGTCAAACCAATTGGATAGAATATCTTTGATGACTATAATGTGAAGGCATGTGTCAATCTCAACCAACTTTAATGAAAATAGAAACAGTGGGACACGTGGAGTAAAACAAAGACTGATTTCACATGACAGACGTTGCACAACCAACTTTATAGAATGTTGTTATTCTGGAGAGTGACATGGATTCATGGCAACGATTCATTATGAAAACCAATGTAATATTTGGAGCATGGTCTGCACATCACAACAAAAGTAGTTATCTGACAGATCTTTCATCGGCCAAGGAGGGCAGAACTGTCTATTGCAATGTCATGATAGAATCAAAGTTGTTCCTTGGTCTGAGAACCTACCTAGAAAAAATACATGGTCGTTTGGACAACTCCAATCAAAGGATTCTAACAAGCCCACAATTTTTGGGTTCAACCTAACATGGACTATAATCATCAATACAGATATTAGATAAAGTTTGCAGACTAAATTTAGGGCCATTTGATTGATCAATCAATTATGTTACACTAATCAATCAGTTGGATTATACTAACCGACCAAATTCTTTTGTTCCAATGCATGATAGCCAAGATGTTGGCAAAAAGCAAGTCATTACCCTGTATATTGTGTATGCCACTCGGCTTAGTTTGTTGAAAGTTTTCCAAGTTCACAGAGATTTATAGTTGATGTGTACAGCTCTCATGCGGGTTGCAGTGTGTGTGTGTAGGACGCATGAAAGAATTGGATTGAGTCCCATATCGAAAATTTGAAAAATATGTCGATGCATATACTATTAGTTAGTCCACGATTATAGTCTTAAATTTTGAACTAAAAATAACTTTGACCATTGATGAATGAGGCCCAAGTTTGGCCAACCTTCAAACACACTCCTTAACAAACTAAATTGTTCTTCTCTAATGAATCAAACTTAAATCCAAAACAACCAGCCTTTGAACAAAACTAAATCGCAATTCCCCTTAACAACGAACTTTTAAATCTAAGTTTCATAACAGTTACAAACTAGTTTCATGTGGAATTTATCTTAAGCAGAAACCGGAGATTAACATCCTCAATATGCAAAAAGATAATATAGAAGACCCTCAATATACAAAAGCTGAAATAAAAAAAATATCACTACCGTTCAAGCATAATAATGTATTGGGAGCCAAACTGTCGAGCTCTCCCCTTTGACTGAACATAGCTACGAACTGTTTTTGGCAAGTCAAAACGAATGACACATGAACATTCAGGAATGTGAAGCCCCTCTTCAGCTACATCAGTAGTGAACAATATATTCACCTACAGAGTAATATTTCAACTCTTTAGTAAAATAAAACAAGATCATAACTTGAAAGTAAAACAGGATTAACATCAGAATGCACCTTTCCAAGACGAAATAATTCTAAGGTCTCCTTCTGAGTTTTCTGGGTCAGTGCATCTACTGAAGAACCTCCTCCAGTCAAATAAGAAACTTTTAAATTTGATAAAATATTAATTTTCTCAAATATGTGCCCTATCACTTTAGCTGTAATTTTTCTTTCGACAAAAACAAGGCAGCGAATTTCTCTGGAAGTGCTGATATTAAAATTAAAAAAAAAAAGAAATTAAAAAACGATTTTGCAAGTATTAAGAAAATAAATAAAATAAAAAACAAATAAGATCTATCTGCTTACTCAAAAGATTGAAAAATACACATCAGTTTGCACAATTTGGAAGATACATAACCCAATTTCTTGGCTTCTGGACCGCCCAGATCCTTTGCTTCTGGACCACAAGTTACAGTTTTTAGAAGAATTTCATAAACTGAAAGCATAATAAGGTAAAATCATAATTTTTTTATTAAAAAGATAATAACAAACAGGATGTTAAAGTTCAGCATTTAAGTTATCAGAAAAATAAAGGGATTCCTTATCGAGAGGAGCATTTTGGTTCATCAGCATGCATTAGTTAATTGGCAGTAATTCATGCACTTATATGTACATTCCCTCAATCAATCAAATGGGCCGATCTAAAATAACGTATGCCTTTTGCATGCTTGTACGTGTATCTCAGAGTGAACAGAAATATTTTCCTTTTGGCTAGATAAATATTGGCTTCTAGAACAGTGAATGGAAATATTATCCTTTTGAGTTGGAATCATGCAAATTATTCAGAATCAAAGGATGTGCATGAAATTATTAAAAGCATAAGCAGGTCAGAAAGGCATATAAAATCAATTATTCATCAGAAATGTTGAGCAAATCATAAAGATTTCCGAAGAAAAAATAAATATACTTGCACTTAATAGCAAGCGTGGTAAACCTGAATATGAAATGAAGGGAGACCCCCTAATATACAAAATGAATAACACTTGTAAGCAAATAACCACTTTAAAAATTAAATACTTACATTAACAAAACAATCCAGAAGGAAAACCAGTTAATGGAGTTATCTAGAGACAAAGAAGATGGTAAAGAATAAGATTATACCTTGAGGCAAACATTCGTTAACTGAATTCCTACACTCCTCAACAAAAGACTTGCATAGTTCTGAACACTCTGCAGCAAAATCCTTACACGCTGCAGAATATGGAAGACGGATTTTCTCCGAGCATATTGTAGTAGCCTGATGCAGGGAAATTCATCAATAACTAACACGTTTTAAGTAGCACACAAAGATTTGTTGAAAAGAATACCAATTGTAAATCTATTATGTCCTCGGCATAGCTACTAATTTTAAAACTATCAAGATTGCTGAATATAAGCCATTAAGTAGGCTTCCATGTGTTTTTAAAGGGGCCATTTACATACATACCACCCAATTTTTATATATTTACATATCCCACAGTTAAACTTCACCTTTTACATTTATGCAAGCCATATCTTTCATATCACATCAAAATATCACTGTATTAACTTCTAAAATGTGAAATTCACATTTCATGAATAGGTATGGTGGTATATCCGTAAAAAATTGAAGTTTAGGTGTTGAATATGTAAACACATAGGAATTTAGTGGTATGCATGCAAATATTCCTTTTTAAAGTAGCATGCACACCAAGATATATGATTACTAAAAAAAGGCTATGAAATCTCTGGGGAAACCAGTTATATCTGCTATATCATATCTAGTTAGTAGCTAATATTCATTAAAACATGGTTTATGAGTAATTTATACATGATTGCAATCAGCTGGAGATATGTGCACAAACAAAACTGAAAAGAAAAATGTGTAATCCTGAAAATCCAACCCCTATCATTAGTCTTATGATACATAAACAGAGATAGAAGAAATGAACTCATTGTCTCGTCTTGCTATGAAAAATATTGAATGAATACTTGAAATGTTCGCAAATACACAAACTAAAAATGATATTCAAGGTTTAGAGTTCAAGAGTTTTAGTATACCGAGAAGTACATCAGGCAGCCAGACATTCTCATTCTTATCATACATTCAGTTATCATTTAGTTTCAAGGCTGATAATATCTTAGTGGCTTTTACATGCATAGCACAAAACTTTTATGTAATTACATATCTAACACCTAAATTTTCATATTTACACGCATAGCACTCATCTTTAATATTACATCAAAAATAGCACTATTACTACTTTTAAATATGAAATATACCTCTTCATGCCTAGGTTTAAAGCGCCAAATACAATGAGTATAAATATGAAAGTTTAGATGTGTGATATGTAAATACATAAGAATTGTGTGCTACCTATGTAAAATTCCCAATATCTTAATGCTTCGGATACAAGTAAACAATACCTCACTCGCACAAATCAATCCAAGTTCATCAAGGCAGTAGCAAAATTTTACATGCCACTTGGACAACCGCGTCCTGGATCTTCTCACAATGTCTTCTGAATCACTATAATGATGCGATCTGGAGCTACTCAAAGAGATAACAGCAGCATCAAACTGTTACAGTGGAGGAATAATCTAAGAAGTAATTGATTCACATATATTCTTAAACTGAAGTAAGAGAAAAGTAGCATATATACAAAGAGGGTGCAATTAGGACCTTATTAAATAACAGTCCCAACTTGGTTTTTAAACAATGATGAGTGAGCAAGTCCGAATCATAATATATATTAACTTCTGTCGCGGAAGGAACATATAAGTCCATTTCACTCCTGTCAACGACTGCATATATCTGTAAAATACAAAAAAACTTGAGCTCGGCGGATTTAATTCAAGTCAGTATGTAACATCCCATCCACTAACTCATATAAGAATGCACCCTGGAGTCACAAATACCATAGGAGAATTATTATCCAACACGCAAATTTACATATAGAGGCTTCAAAATTGATTTGAATGTTTGCATCAGTGCAAAGAAAATCAAGGTGCGACTAAGAAGATAAAATTTACCTTTGCATCTAAAATGCTTTCAAGTTCAGAAAGCTTATCTTCACATTCCGTAGTTGATGAGACACCTGTTTGGAAGATACATCTAATTATAATTTATGCATATGATAGCTACATATCAAATTTGAGATTGAGGAGTGAGGGGCCAAAATAGTCCCCCGAGTTCAAAAAAATGTCAAATTAGTCACAGACTATTTTAATAAGGGCTAAAATAGTCTCCACCCAACCGAAAGATTAAATTGACACTTTTATAGACTATGGGACTAAAATGGCCCCCGACAAAAAATTAGGGGATTATTTTGACACTTTTCTCAATTGAGAAGCGCAACGACCACAACAAAAGAAATAATTCAGTTTGAAAATTAAGATAGATTAACTAACTCTTGCCTTTTCCTATAATAGGTGATGCTGTCATTCCGAAAATTGTTGGCCTTTCTGGAGATTTGTGATAGAATTCCTGTAAAAAGAAAATATATATTCTGGAATAACAGGATCATGGCAGAAAATAAATCTAATAAAAAGGTGGAAGATCAAAAATTTCTATAATGCCTTCATTATCCTAGTATAAGGATGGTTCCCAGTGGCTCGATGGCACTCATCAAAAATCAGCAATCGCACCACACTCATTGATAAGAACGCTCTCCTCAATGAGTCCAATAAAATTTGAGGCGTCATCACCATTACCTATAAAACATAATTGATATGAAAATGCCATTTAAATGAATTATAATATATATATATATATATATATATATATATAGATAGATAGATAGATAGATAGATAGATAGATAGATATATATATATATATATATATATATATATATATATATATATATATATATATATATATATATATATAATGAAATTGCAAAGGTTACATTCCCAATGATTAATCTAAAAGTCCAAGTTCTTTTCTTAAAATTGAATTTTGTTTGAAAGAAACATTTCAAACTTATTATTTGGATGGGTATGCATTGAATTATTGTTTACTATAATTGTTTTGTTATATTTAACAGTAACCTTTTGGAGCACAAAAAAGACCATCATAGCCCAACCAAAGCTTCCCTTACGCTGGTACCATCATAAACTTATCAAAGCCTATGAAAGATCCACAAAAACTCTTCTTCACCCAAACTAAGGCTTGTCGGAGAGTGAAAGAAGTTCAATGAAATTTGTTTCAATTTGAAGCTGTAAGTTTCATAAGCCTGTAGGCATATTTTTCTACGCTTTCATAAAGATGCAAGATGGCACATATTCATTTCTCCTATAGTTTTTGGTGGTGGGACTGAAAACAAAAATGAATAAAAGATGCAAGAAAATACCATTTTCAATGTGAAAAATACTATCTTCATAATGTTTGTTGTCCAACAACCAAAAAAAAAAAAACAAGTAACATGCAAGCAAGACGCAGTCATGTCAAATTATTTGCATTGCAAGTTTTATCACTATTTTTCCATCATATTATACTTTTTATCAAGGTTTCAAAAACCAAACCGACAACAAACCAGAACAATGAAATGTTCAAGGCTCGTTAGTACAACCACAGGTTGAACTGAATGACATAATAAATATAAACAATTTATATGATAAAATAATGATGTAATAGTGACAAATATAAATAAATTAATTAATAATAGTTAAAAATCTCATCGGCCAAAATTTGAAAACCATAAAGCTCTGCAACATGAGACTATGCAGCAGCATCGCTCCTACGTCGCGATATGGCGCCCTTATGCCACTCAGGATCGCATAAAATTGGTCGCACGGGACTAATCCATGGTTCAATTACAGGTTGAACCACAAGTTCGACTGATTTTGAACGGTTCAGCCATAAAGGTTTTTTATATGATTTGGACCAAACTGGCCACCAATTCATGGTCAAACCGTTGAAAAAGGTCAATTCGGTCCGATTTTCTAAACCTTGCTTTTTCGCATCATGTATCTAATGATATGATGAATAAAAAAATATTTCACAACATACCCTACAATTGTGATATGCAAAGCATACCAAGATCCAAATTAGAATTCCCTTACCCCATAGTAGGGGTTATTTGGTATAAATCAATAGGAGTGTATATTGCGTTAAATTTACTTGTATTTTAACATTTGAATTTAATTCAAAACAAATAAAAACCAAAATTTTGGGGTACTAGAAATACTCCAAACACCACATTTTCCTTGCATTTGGAAACTAGTCAAATCAATTGATTTTCAAATCCTGATCTTCCTCCAAGTCCTTCCATTGTCGGCGTCGGCATCATGTCCATCATCAACACCTCCTTAAGCTGCTCGTGTTTTCTACGACCTTGAAAGCACCCCTATCCTCATCAACGACCTCCACTCTACCTCCTTGATTGTCCTCAACCACACCAAACCAATCTAGTTGCCCTCAACCTTCCGTGAGTCCCTCCACATCACACCAACTTCTCCCTTTCCAACAAACTGCTCACTCATCCTTTTCTCAATCATCAACACCCCCAAGCTTTCCAGGTCACACACCACTCTCCTCTTCCCAATACCTTCCTCCCCAAGCCCTTCATTCACCAATGACCTTTCCCAAGCCCTTCATTCACCAATGACCTTTCCCAAGCCCACTCCCATCTTTCACGAACCAACACAAGCCCGTCTATTGGATGAGATAGAGAGCATGACAGAGAGATAGAGGGAGAGAAGAGAGACCTTGTACTATATGAGAAATGTAGTCTAACAAGCAAAATATAATACTTGAATGCATTTGATTTGCATCCAACCAAACAGCCCCTAAGCAAAAATCGATAAGAAAATAAAAAAGATATTCATAAATCATCAAAATGAAAAAATAAATCAAATTTATAAATGCGCTCTAAAACATAGAACAAGATTCCATGTCATCATAAAAGAACACGTCCACTCGCCCACTGGAGAGATAAAGAAACGCTGGAGACAAACAATAACATAAGAAATTTAATTCGTTAAAGACAGTAAATAAATTAAATCAACACAAGCACCCGATCATACAGCTAAATGCTTCTTATGACAGACAAGGAGCCGAACATACTTGGTAAGTTGATGTCTCCTTCTCCCAATTCTTCTCATCCCACTGATCAATCCGCTTCTCACCATAGTAGTCAGCAACTTTAAGATCAGTGTGAACTTTGATCACCTCATATTGCTAACCCCACAGAAAGCAATCAGAATAGAACTAAATCAAGAACAAATTCCGCTAAAACCCTATAAAAAAAAACAACCAATTTCATCAGAAATGTGTCAAAATCACTTTACATCTCAAAGAACAAAAACCTGGGTGACAAGATGAACGGTAGGAGCAAGGAAGACAATGAGCCCCCTGTCCTCCTTCATCCTAAGTTCCTTCCCAATTTCCTTAATCATCATCACCGCAATCATAGTCTTCCCAGCGCCGGTGTCTAGAACTGCGATGGTGTTCCTCCGCATTGCCACTTCAAACACCGTAAGCTGATAGCTGCGACAAAAAGAGAACAAAAACGATCAAGCAATGAAACAAGAGGCGGAAAAGATATAGGAGAGACCTTCGGGGCTCGAACTCCGCGAAGCATCTCTTCTGCTTCTTAGCGTCCGGCTGGAGCTCTTCTTCTTCCTCCTCGGCAGACTCCGCGGGCTGTTTACTGGTTTCTGGGGGAGATGCATCCATTGTGTCTGAGCTTTTGAGTATTCCAGAGAAAAAGATGGAACAATGGAGTGTGGGCGAAACCTCCGCTCTCTGGTGGCCGGAGAGCTTATATAAGAGAGAGCATACATACATACCATTGGGCTCTGAAAAAATTTTAATTTATTTTATGGTAAATATAAGGTATTTATTTATAAATTGTTATTTTCGAATTAAATTTATATCATTGTATTTATTACATAAATGCAATATTGAAGTTATTCAAGTACATATACATATTATTATAGTTGTATAATATTTAAAGTAAAAAATTTATAGTTATAATATATCATCATTACTAAGTATATTTTGTTTATTATTTTTATTTATTGTCCATATTTAGTGATCATAATATAAGAATATAATTAAATAAGGGGACTTATAGTATACCATAAAATGTCATATATTTATTATTTATCTAATATAAAAAATTTTATATTTGTTTTCATAATGTTCTAGTCATTAAAACACATTAGAACATATCCATGAAATTATATATTTAACTTTAGATAAGTTAATGATAATGTTAGACATTTAGAAGATACAAAGCTCAAATATTGTAGCAAGCATGAATCAAAATTATTTGTCGCTTGAACATGCTCAATATAATTAATAGCTCAGATGATTTTGGGAAAGTTTTTAATTATGCTTTATAATGACTGATTTAGGAATTTTTGGGCTTTTATATATATATATATATATATATATATATATATATATATATATATATATATATATATATATATATATATATATATATATATGTAAAAGCTCTTAGAATCATTGCATTTGTGTTGTAGAATCACACTTTATAACTTTATTGAAAACGCAAATCAAATGATAGGGATACAAAGAATATGAAGGGGACACTAGAGAAAGCACATGCTGCTTTGGGTTGTAGAGATAACAGAGCAGAAACTAGATGATGGAGAGAATCGGAGGGAGCGAGAACAAGCGTCAGAAGTTGAGCTAGCTTGATTGACGGAGCGAGCATAATGATGGAGACAACCAACTAAACTCATGTTTGGTTTTCTAAATAGCTCGTGTTCGATTCGTTCGTCAAGCAAACGAGCTGAACACAAACAAAATTTTTGAGTTAGATTTATAACAAGCCGAATAGGAACAGAGATTTGGTATCTTTGATATTATATAAAAAATTTGGTTTGTATAAATGCAAAAAAAAAAACAAAAATTAAAGCGTTAGTTATGTAAATACATAAGAATTGGGTAATGTCATGTGATTTAGATATGTAAGAAATTCTCGCCTCTTGTTTTCTCCGTCACCCTGTGTTTTAATATTTTTTGCATGGCGTTAGTACGTAAATACATAAAATTGGTTGGTATGCATGTAAATGCCAGTAAAACTTTTTCCCTAACACATACCCCCCCTCTTTGCCCCATTTTAAGTCCCACTTTGGGAATAAAGCATTTTACAATGTTATTTGAATGTAGAAAAAATGACTCCAAATTTGAAAGTTGTCATGTGATTGTGTGCAAGTAGTAACTAATGCATATTCTCTATTTTTAGGAGTATTTTAAAAAAAATTTAATTCTCTATTATTAAATTTTGTGTCGAACACAAATATATTCTATATAAAGCCAGCAGAACACGAAAACAACGTTCGTGAGCAATTTTGAGTGCAAGCTAATTTTGAACATAATTAATTTTGATTGAGTCAAACACGAGCCAAGACTGAGCTCACATAAGTTTAACCTGTTTATAACCCTAAAATTAGGGAAAGTTGGCTACTACGAAACTAACATTGTGGCTAGTGTGTGAGTCAGCGCATACATAGGAAGAAGAGATGGCGACATGCAACACCAAAGAGTAAAGAAATCACTCAATCAGGTCATCACATGAGGTTTGACAAGGGTTGAAAGTGTAAAACTTTCCAAGGTGAGAATGAATTAAACCCTAGTTTGGTATTGCATAGATTTTAGAGGAGATAATTTTTAAAGTTTTGTTATTATTACGTCCATTTTTTTTTAAGATAACTTATTTGATTATTGTGATAGGGTTGTTGGGGCTAAACTGATCAAAACAAGTCATTCTTGCCATTAGAAGGTAAACACAACCACAATTTTTTATTTTTTTTGCTTTTTCTTGAAAACAATATTGAAAGAGAAGTTCTAACTTAGTTTAAATTAAATTTATGTTTTCCTAAATATGCAATTAGTTTCATTGTTGAATTCACTATTTAAACTCATGTAAAGATCTACTTTTTGGATTTATGGTCAGGATAACACAATGAATATTTTGAAACTGCGTTACCTTTTTTGGAGAACAATACAAGTTTTGAATATCTGACCAATGTTTTATGTGAACAAGTATAAATTTCACTCTAAAATTGGTTTGAGGAAATGAAGACAACTATCACTGATTATGTGTTAGATAAAATGCATATTTAGACAATAAAATTGATTATTATGAAATTTTAGACGAAATTGTGCATTGCAGTATTGTGGTTTGAATGAGATGAATGTATTGTCATTCAATTGTAATTTGTTGATCATGTTTCTAATTAAGAGATAAGAACACATAAGTTATATGGTATGATAGAAGTTAACCTCAATAAATGATAAATTTGATATATTTATTTTAGTACGACAAGTTAGCCACATGTACTTTTCAAGATTTCCTAAAAAAATAAGGGCAAAATGGATTGTTGAGGTTCATTCTCGATTGTCACGAGAACGAACCATCGAACACCACAAAAAAAAGAGATAAATGAGGCAACTGATCATCTATCTCTTATAAAACCCGACTTAGACCTAAGATATACTCGTTGGTTGGTTAGGCTTTATAGATGCCTTCAACTCATATTTTGGTATATTTGTGGTTCATTATTGTTTTGATAGTCATATTTTAGCTTTGATTTGACTGTTGAGGTTTATCCTTTGATTTTGATTTGAGTTGAGGTTCATCCTCACATTTGATTTGAGTTAATGTTCATCCTTGGTCTTTTATCGTGTTGAGATTAATTCTTGTTCCATCTCTAAGTGGATCCCACTTTAGACTATCAAAAGACCATAGCCAACCAACAATGATAGACACACTCATCTATCTCTACAACATATTCAATCATGAGGAAATTAAATCATATGTTTACTATGTCTGTGTAGAAAATATATGAGCATCACACACACCTCAAAAAAAATATATATCACAAAAGATTACTTCGACCTAGCAC
Organism: Phalaenopsis aphrodite; assembly: GCA_003013225.1. Taxonomy (NCBI): domain Eukaryota; kingdom Viridiplantae; phylum Streptophyta; class Magnoliopsida; order Asparagales; family Orchidaceae; genus Phalaenopsis; species Phalaenopsis aphrodite. The sequence goes on from NEWO01000318.1 coordinate 672,319, forward strand.
CACATTAAAGTATTAAATCCCCTTCTCAATTAATTATTATATAGCCATTGTTTTTTAGCACTTATAAACAGGCGTACCAATTTATATTTATTTATGATTTGATGGTTCTCTCACTAAGCATGACCACCTAAATAAAATAGGTTTCATAAATAACTAAATAATTGTCCTGACATTAAGCCTAATGCACAACCCGCTCTAATATTAAGTTTAGCAGGTCATCACAAAAATTATAATCATAACAAACTAAACACAACCATGACAATCAAAGTTAATTCAATTTAAACATAGGGTCAGTGACCCAACAAACCATTTTTTATGAGTGTGGAGTCTGTTTGATTAGTTAAATTTAGGTTTTATGTTGAAGTTGTGAAGATTTTATTATTTTGATGTTCAAAATTAACCAAGCATGGTTTCGATTAAGTTTTAAATATTTTGATGTGATTTATTAATTATTACATAATTCTTATTTTGAAGTTAATTATTACTCAAATATCATATATAAGTTTATGCGGCATATATATGTATTTAACTAAAATTTAAAATTTAAAAGATGTCTAAAATCACATTGGAAAGTAATTATAGACCTTATAAAAGTATAAAATCTTTTATTGAGAAATTAAATATTCTATATTTCATGATTTTTTGAATTTTTTATTAATAAAATTTTATTTATTTTGATTTTTTCAAAGAAAGTGTATATTTTAGGATAAATATTTTTAAAACCTCATGAGTTTATTATGCAATATCTTATTGTTCTCGAATTTGATTTATGAAATTTTTATTTATTTATTTTTAATATTTATTTATATTTTTTATTTAAAATTATAAGAAATCTAATTGAATTATCTTGAAAATTTACAAGTACAGTCTGAATGCAATTCCAAATAAACTTTGCAATTTTTAAATCAAATTGAGATCGAATAGATTTATTCTCATATTTAATTATTTTAATTATATTTACATTCAAAATTGGGAAATTTTGATTTTTTTTTTTTACTTTTTTGTTATAATGTTTCATTGGTGAGAATTTTGAGCGATTTGAATTTTAAATAAATGAGTATAAAAAATTTAAAATAGGATGAAATTTTTACATTAAGTGTTTTAATTATTTCCTATACTCCTTACATTAAGTGTTTAAATTGTTTACTATAACTTTCTTCTTCTTTCAATTGATCTTATTAAAAATATGATGAAATTTTTAGTTTAGAAGGAATGAATATAATGATTCTTAAAGGGTATACTTATAATTTTGGGAATTACAAAACAACACTCACCTTATTAAATTTTTAAGATGAATCTAATTTAATTCATTTCTCTGTTTGATTGATAAACTAAAGGATTTTTTTTTATGAAATTTGTGGTTTAATTGTTTCTTGTTAATGATTTTAAAAGAATAAGGTATATTTGTAATTTTAAAATTTATAATTTTACCCGAACTTCTTTTATACACTCAATCTAAGCTGTAATCATCATTTAATCAATTCTTATTGGTATTAAATGTTTTCAAGATGCTTTGGTTTTAATTTACCGAATTTTATTTTAATTTTGATTGTTATTATTTATTTCCATATTATTATTATTATTATTATTATTATTATTATTATTATTATTATTATTATTATATTGAATTTTTAATAATAAATTATAACTACACATGTTTTAGTGATTTTTTTGACCTAAGGAAAATCACTGAGAGTCAAGTTATTAAAACTTAACATTCCTTGAAATTTTCACATTATTTTACTAGTAAATATGTTAATTTGGTTTTATTAATTGATTAAGTTAATTATTTAATTAAGTTAAATACACTAATATTCACTATTTGATTGTTATTCCACTGCATTGCATTTATTTTCTTGAGTTTAGCACTTTTTTTATTTTATTATTTTTATTTTACTTTGATTTTATATGAATTCCCAAGTTTATATTATTATTTTATTTTATTTTATCATTTTTATTGCTAATGTCCAACTCAATGTCGCACGACGCTCTGTGGTTGGACAATTAACCAAGTAACACATGAATATTTGTTACTTAGTGATTATCAATGATTGGCAACGCCATATGATACATGATTGCTTGGACTAAACTTTACACTATCAAATTAAGGTCATCCACTCCCCAAATAGCAAGAATGTACTACAACAACTCATCGTCCCAAATAGGAGGACAGTGAATTGAAGCCTCTCAATTAAAATTGCTCAATCCGAAACATCAAGTGCTCAAAATAGAAATTCAAATGAGCCAAATCTATCGTTCATCAAAACCCTACTCATATAAATATCAAATCACATGACATCAAAGCTTTATTAGAAAGCTCAAACTACTGAAAGCCTTAGTCAAAGATTGTGAAATTACTTCGAAAGTAAGACAATCCAAGAGTTTGAGCTGCCTGGATTGGTCGTCTTATTCTCTCGATCACTCCTTCAAACGTAGCAACTAGCTCTGATTGTTTTGACCAAATTCTTGATTGAAGGGTGGACATGTTTGATTGAATATTGGGTTACAATGAATTTCAGAGGATAAATGACGAAGGATATGGTTTAGAGCTTCATCAAAACTTTTGGAAGCTTCAATTAATAAAATCGAACAGTGTACGACATGTTTGAATACTATCCTTGTTCGGTAATGGCTAATCCAACATAGTTGTAGGGAGCATTGGGAAGGTATTGGTGATAAAAAAATTTTGGAGAGAGTTTGGAAAGGCTCTATTGGGAAAGCAAGGGTATGAGTGAGGGAGGTTTTGAATTTGAAAATTCAGTGAGTGTGATTTGAGAGAGGCATGGAGTATCTATATGTAGATAGGCTCAATTGGGGGCTATTAGGCACCAATTATTGGTGCTAAGGCTTGAGCTAGTTGACAACTAAACTAGAGACTATGAGGGAACACTCTAGGTGGTTGAGAGCTCACCAATAAGATAATTCTATGTTGAGAAGTCTTTTTGTTACAATAGGTCAAGGTGTGTCAAGCTGTCCAGATTGTTATAATGCTCGACCTTGGGTTGGATCACCTTCGTGAATAGACATAAATGAGCTATAGGCGGGTTTAACATGGGATACCAAGCTTAGGCATATTTGGATTTGTTTAAGGTTGGTTCAATGGTTGTTTTTTTTGCTAGAGTAGCTTTTCGAGAAGGTTTTACAAATTTTGATTTGGATTTCTATGGTTGAGTTCAAGATTCTAGGTTAAGGTTCATTGGTTGAATGATCAGGGTTAAGTGAGTGCTAGGTTTGGATTTGAGTGAGCTAAAGTTAAGCTGAAAACTTCGGTAGCAAAGATCAAGAATCAAGTTAAATTTAAGGTTAGTTATGTTGCTGAATTGGAGTTGATTTCATGCAAAATTTGTATGAAATTATTTAATGATTTTGATTGTTGAATTTAGGCTTAGATTAATGGTGAATGGAACTAGATTTAAGCAAGGATTTGACTGAAGTTTGACAAGAGTTTTTCTTAGGTCTGCTTTGAATAAAATCAGGGTCACTTAGGATTGTTTGATTTCAAATTTTTAAAGAAGTGTAAAGATCATTTGGTGAATGGATTTAAATATGATTTGGAATGTTGATTTGAGATGAATTTTACGTAGTTTTCAACATTTGGGTTGGATTTAGTTTGGTTTGAAAAGGGTTTGAATGGCTGAATTTATTAGATTTTGTAATGGGGTTTGGTTTTTAATTTAGTATGGGTTTTGTAATTTGATGCGTTTGAATTTGAATTGAATCAATATTTTAATGTTTGAATGAGGTTGGAATTTATATTAATGGTTTTGTTGATGTATTATAAAGTTATCTACTTTTTAATGTTATGCTTTCAATTACATATGATATTGACCTTATTGAATTTGATTTTGACTGATTATCTAATTGATGTTGATTTTAAAGTTATTTATTTATTTGAATTTTTTTATGTTTGAATTTATTGGATTTGATTTTAGTTTGGTTGAAGTTGATTTTAATTTTAATTATATTTTATTTTCTTCTTGGAATAACTCGATCATAGTTCAAATTGAACGACAAACAAACTATGCTCTCTCTAAACTAAAGAAAAGTGGCAAAAGTGTGATTAAAATGATTAGGCGAGTCTCATAGTGTCCTTCAGGTTGAACAAGCCAAAGGTTAGCTTTAACAAGCCCAAAAGGTGCATAAGTCACCAAGTGAAGTCTTTAGGCTCAATAGATCACCTAAAAACATGTTCAAAACCTTTTAATATACTCAAATTGTAGCTTTAATAACCAGACCATGATCACTCATGACCAATCATATGTTAAGGATTAAAAGCAAGCGTGTTTCAAACCATTGGAAGTGGAGATTTGGTTTTAAGTTATAATTTTTAGTCTCAACCATCTACTAGTCCTCTAGGATAACTTCTAAGAAAATTCTAAGGAAGAGTAGAGAAGGAGAGATGAACCTCTCTAAAAGTCGAGTCAACAGTTATCTTTAAGAAAATCATTTTTTAATGACGTTTAGTGTACTTCTTATAAACAACATTAGCTTGTAATTAAATTACTTTGTTATTGAATAATAATTTTTTCATGAAATTTTTTTTTCTTGTATCAGCGCTTGATGGCCTAGCTTGAATTTTCTTAATAAGATTGGTTGCCCATCTTGTAAGTACTCTCCTATTCATCTTAAACCCAATTTTCACCATTCTCCCATTTCACTCTACATCTAAACTATCCTATAAGCTCAATCAAACCCTCAAACCTATTTCAAAACCCTTTTAAATATCTCAGGACTAAATTATGTGAACGGTTACACAATCCTGCTCTCCACACTTCTATAAGGCTCTAAGCCCAACCATAGTCTATCATCCGCTCCAAGTTATAAGTTCACATTCTAAAAACACCCATCAAAAAATATTTATTCCCTCCAAACCACTAAAACTCTTCTCTTAAGAAGATATTTTACTAAGTCCAAATTGGTTAAATTTAGACTGATCTTGATATTATTTCCACCAAACATCTCTAATGGCCCCACCTCTCCACCATCCATCCCAAATCACAAGTTAATATTTTAAACTATCTATCTATTATAAATTTCATGTATTTACACCAGTTAAAGTTTAATGTAAAATTACATTTAAAATCAGTCTAAACGAGCTTAATCAAGATTAATTTTTTTGTTCCTTATGCCAAACTCTTATAAAACTCTAGGACTAACACTAAAAAGGTCATATTATATTATAAAAATAATAATTAAAAAAATCCATTAATTAATCCCCCAAGAAATAAGTTAATGGGAAGATCATGATTATGCTTGGAAGAGAAATGTTCCGGCAGCCATTTCATTCAAACATTCAAAACATCATAATTTCTCAAAATAATCAAATAATAATGCTATTTGAGCAATTATATATACATTATGAGAGGCATATAGTCAAATTTCAAAAGAAAAATGGCACCACTTATGTTTAGGTGCATAAATACATAACTTTTGGAGGGCTTGTTTGAAAAAATTAGAAAGTTCAGGGGACAGTCTGCCGGTCCGGCGTCCCACTCTGCTTCGTTGCCATGTTCTGACTTCGTCCCTTTCACATCTGGACAAGAGAGAACAAAATTTGAGAGCGATATAAAGGACAAAACGGAGAAGAAGCGGGTGGAGAGAGAGAGAGAGGAGAGCTGTCGAGCGAAGATTGGGAGAGAGATGGAGAGGGAGATGAAGGACGCGGGCGAGGAACGTGAGAACGGAGGGGAAGTTGTGGAGGAGGAGGAGGAGGAAACGACGGGCTCGAGCCTAACAATGGAGAGGGTGGCTGCTGCGAAGCAGTTTATAGAAAATCACTACAAGGCACACATGAAGAACATCCAGGAACGGAAGCAAAGGTTAGTATCCACAAATTCATTGTAGGTCCTCTTTGTTTCTAGCTCCATAAAGATCAGATCCCTGTCTTCAATCCCGGTGGTTTTTCATCCGGGCTCGCCGATCTCTTTCTGGCTGCCTGTCATTAGTTTTGTGGTTAACAGTGGATTAATTAGGGATAATAATTATGGTATGTGACATTTTTCTCTTGTGAAGGAGGAGGTGCAGAATCCTTCCTTGTTTTGCTTCGTGCGGATTAGCGATTTTAACGTTTATTTGATATCATCGTGTTTTTGCTAGCATCCTTAGTTAAAGGGATAATGTTTTGTTTGCTGAGTTTGGATATCGCGATTTGGATCTTTGTATAAGTGCTTTGCTGCATTTTTGAAGGTTCCAAATACTTCTTATCTTGGGAATGAGTCTCCCCTCTGCTCCTCTAGGCCTATGCTTGGTTTGAAACACGCATTATTAAACACAGATTTTTTATTAATTTCCTTTTATGTCTCGCAGGCAATTCGAGTGCGTTTAAACTGGTCGAGCAGTTAGCTTAAAGGTATCGATTTTCTTAAAAGTTAATTTAATTTGTAGAAATGAAAGGAATTGAAGGGACTAGTCGTTAAGTCAGTCTCTGGCCTCAATGGATGATGCGGATGCAAGACAAGCTTTTAGATGTGATGCTGTTGTGGTGGGCGCTAGGAACTTATTTGCCTTTTTAGTTTTAGACAAATACATGGTGGGAGGGAGGGAGGGAGTGAGGGAGGGCGGGTGGGCGGGCGGGCGTGATGGAGGGAGGGAGGGTGTGGAGAGGAATAATTCTTTTTTGTCATTTATCCACATTTAAGTGTAAAAATATATAAATATATGATTTTTTTTTGAACTCATACGGACACTCGTATATGCTAAGCCCTGAACTCAAGACCTTGTAGTTGGATACGAAACATTTAACCCCTACGCTAAATTTGTTATATGATTGACAAATAATAGGATGGTGTATTGACACCTACTTTATAATCTGTTATAGTTGGCTAATATACATTATTGACAAATAATATGAAGGTTTATTAGCTCCAATGTTACCCCCTATTCTTTTTGCCTTCCTAGTATTGAATGAGGAATAAGATTAATATAGAATTGTAAATGATAATGTTATGAGTTTCCTTCTAGTAGTATAATTAAGGCATCAACTCTGATGTAAAAGTCTGTAGCTTATTTTTATATTTTTTTGCATTGAACTTCATTTCCCTCTCACTTATAATAAGTTTGTTAATAATAGCATGACATTATTTTTTTTTAAGTTAAATGTTATTTTTTGATCCATGGAATCTATTTCTTAAGTGTATCATTTCTTCTCACCCATCTCTCTTTCCTTCTTCCTCTTTTTGACTTCTTCCATTATTCGTATTTCTATCCATATCTCTACCTCTTTATTTGATCAACACAAGGACTTCTAATTCATTTGGCTTCTTATTATGAATGCTTGCATGGGCAAAAGTGTATTTAATACATTTTAAATGTATCTATGGATGGTTTGGGTTCACTTCTGATACTTGTATTGTAATTTTTATGTACTGGTTCAATATATTGGCTTTTTAGGATTCATATTTACTTGAAAATTCTAAGGATTTAAATATTTATTTCAGATATTAGCATCATACTTGTATATACGGTTCTAGTGTGTATAAGTAACATGGCATCTCTATATTCACTAGATCATAGAAATTTCATATTGGTTAAGTTTATTCGAAAGTATAAATGATAAACATCATTTTGAAATTTTGTAGGGATGATCTTATTTCAATGGATCACCTAACTATATAGTGCAAACTAAGATAAGCCATCTTAATCAGAATTCCAAGCTATCCAAAAAAGGTATTTAAAAATAGATGAATTAATAGCCAAATGTGATTGTTTTTTTAAATTTAATAGAATTGTCGTTATTGACTCAAACGATATTTAGAGAAAAAGGGCTAATAGTTTTCTTAATCTGTTTAATGCAGCTGGAATAGTTCATCAATTTTTTTATCAGTAAGTGATGGAATCTTTAGCCTTATTGAAATATTTATCTCTATTAACATTGGAGGAAAAAGAAAAATTCAGCCATACTAATATTTTTTAAACTGATCTGACAAGAAGAGCGGTATTAAAGATCTTAAGTTAAAGACATCACATTCTCTAAATTTTTTAAGCCTGCAAATTTTGCTCCATTTAGTAATGTGTACCCCTTTGTATTTGTGGAATCCTTCCAAAAGCTTTTCTTTTGGTGGAATCAATTTTCTTGATAAACCGTGTAGCAATCCGAAAGTATAGCAGATAATATGGTGGGACGCTAGTGATAACAAAGTTAGAAAGAGTAAACCTTCCAGTTCTTGGAAGGAATCTATCCTTTTTATTAGAAAGTTTGTTTTGATTGTTTTCAATTACTAAATTTCAAAAACATTTTTTGAAAAGATTTGGAGCCATGAGGAATATGAATGCGCATGAATGGATAAGATCCAAAAAAAACCCCATATATTGACAAGGTAGTCAGCTTGAATCGAGATTCCTCCAAGGTAAACTAGGAGAGATTTAGTGAAGTTAATATTTAGACTTGAAGCTTTACCGAAAAGGTGAAGGTTATATTTTGGGTAAACATCTTTTATCTTTATAGCTTCACAAAAAAGAAGTCTCATCAACAAATTGAATGCTATTAATAACAATAGTCTTTGTTAAGACAACATTTATTGATCTAGCTGTTGAAAGCAGCATGATTTTGTGCAAGACATTTGTCACAATCTTGACAAGAAAAAGGCGAAAATGCATCACCTTGATGAACTCCTTTATGACATTTGAATTGAGGGCTCAAATTCCCCATCAATACTTGATCGAATTAGGAAGGAGATATTGAATTTAAAAATTGCTCTAAAATCATAATGTCACTATTAAAGCATTTCCCTTTCCAAACCTGCCATCATCTTTCTTCAGATTTTTTGTGATTTGTAAAACCGTGGTTGGCAATAGTTTTTGATATGTGATTAATTGTTTTAGTAAATTGAATGTCAAACAAAGAAATATGAAGGCTTAGCATGAGACTTAACATTAATACCTATTGGATTAGGACCACCAAAGTAAAATTAGGCTAACCTTATTCAAAGTTAGCAAAGCAAACGTTCAAAGATCGTGAAGGTTTATAAATTGTCAACTTTGAAGCACAAATACATCCAAATGGTTTCTATGTATGTAACGGAGTTAAGATAAATGCAAATCAATAATTCAAGAGATTCAGAATAAAATACTTGAACAGAAGTACACGAACAAGTAATTCCGGAAAAAAAAATGCAAAGCACTTCAAAATTTAATGTGGAAAAAATCACGGAGTCACACCACACCAAAGTATCCGCTATAAAAATGAGGAGAATTTATAGATTACAATGCACTCGAGTCCCTCTTCTCTCTTGAAACTCAAAAATACTTCGGGACACTCCTTTTGAACAAGATAAATTTACAAACTACTCACAAAATGTTTGTTCGCACAAAGGTCTTATTTGAGTACATGACAGATAGAGAACCTCAAGCGGGAAACATACGAAAAGACTTCTTGCATCGAAATCAAAGCCTTTAAATCTAGAACTGCAAAAATATTGCTCCTGCCATCAGTGCGCCACCCCTGGGCGCATGATTTCCTGACGATCGGTGTTGTGAGCGACCCCTCGCGTGGTTGCGCCCTCCTAGGCATTGAGTTTCCATCCCTGAACTTTTGGATGGGCGTCATTCCTGGCATTGGGGCGCCTGTATCCGAGCTTAGGGTTTCCTCGGGCTTAAATTTTTTGGGAGTTGGAGCACCCCAATCAATCTCCACGCACAATAATCTTCTATTTGGAGGTTGATTGCAATTAATTTCTCTCCTCCAATATGTACCCTTCATAACAATGAACTGTAGTGTGACTGTCGCCCGTTTTTTTAACCTTCGTGATTTGAAAAAAAATGATGATTTTGTGATTTTGAAAATAATTTAAATATAAATATAACCTTTTTTGATTTTTAAAAGTAACTTTTTAATTTTTAAAATAAGTGAGAACAAACGAGTTTCACATTTTAAATAGTTTAGATGATTTAATACAATACTACAAGTAATACACTTATCTTAAAGAATAAATATATCACTTGAAATAGAGATTCAATCATCTAGACTAAACAATTTCTGACATCTGTTTGGTCTGCGAAATTGTCTTATTTGCCGACAAGTTCCTCTATATAATACGAGGATTAGATAAAGTTTATTTTATCTGGGTTCCTGGTTCCCTATAGAGGCAAACCCGTATAGTTAATTATATCTTAAGTGACTGAGAGTCATTTAAGAAAACTCTCGATTAAGATCAGGTGGTTTTGCTTTCAAGATTTCAAAGTTTAGGTTTTCACGGTTGGACATGGGAAAATCAAATGGAAATGACTCAAAATAGGAACAATTATTTAAGGAATCCAAATGGAAGAAAAGTAGGAGATATCACAGATCCAGGAGAAACCCCAGAGATGTCCTTACTATCATATTGTTCGATTTTATTTCTTTTGAAATGATTTAATTTGATATTTCAATCCTGCAAATTATTTATGATTTAGGACTTATGTTTACATAATATCGGACTGTGCAAATTGCCTAAAAAGATGAGAGAATTTACACTGTACCGCACGGTAGCCTTGAAATCCTAAAACGTTAGTACTTATAATTGTACAACAGAGTTGTACAAAAAGCCTAAAGAGTGATATCATGGGTTGTTATTTAAACTAAAGAAAATAATAGGTGATGTGAATGTGTTTTGCTGCTGCAGATCCACCTTGAAGTTGTTCCTCGTCGTGCTGCCCACGATATTCGCTCCAAGCTCCTTGCCGTGACGAGTTTAAGTTTTCTAGGATGTTCAGTTACGATGTCAAATCAAACTACCATATGGTTGTAGTCCTCTAAATGTCCTATATAAAAGAAGACATTCTTAAAGTTATATAATATAAAATGTGCAATACATGACAAACAGTAGGATGCATGTAGAACAGTAGCAGGTAGAAACAAGAATAGTATAACATGCTGTACAGAAAGAACAGTAACGGACAGAAACATGAATAATATAGCATGTTGTACGGTACAGTAGCAGACATAAACATGAATAGTATAACATGCTGTACAAAAAGGACAGTATCAAGTAGAAACAGAAAAATGAAGTGCTGTAAAATGCAAAGCAAACATGTACGCCCGTGAGATCCGTTGTTCCTTAAGTATAGCAAGTCTAAATGCATCGCAAAAGAAATAAAGTCTGGAAGAAAAGTCGTCCAAGAAATCTGAAGAAGAGTGTAACAACGACTCATGACAGAAAACTCGAAAAAATCAACGAGAAAAGACTCAAGTAAAAAAAAAGAAAAAAAGAGAATCCATAAAAAAGAAAATCTTGGAGAAATCCCGAAAGAAAGGAAAAGTAACACGAGTGCCCTGTCCCAAAGCTTCGATAAAACCAAAAAAATTATGGTGAGGGNATTAGATGAGATTTATTTTATTTGGGTTCCTGGTTCCATATAGAGGCAAACTCTTATCGTTAATTATATCTTAAATGACTGGGAGTCATTTAAGAAAACTCTCGATTAAGATCAGATGGTTTTGCTTTCAAGATTTCAAAGTTTAGGTTTTCACGGTTGGACATGGGAAAATCAAATGGGAATAACTCAAAATAGGAACAATTATTTAAGGAATCCAAAGGGAAGAAAAGTAGGGGATATCACAGATCCAGGAGAAACCCCGGAGATGTCCCAACTATCCTATTGTTCGGTTTTATTTTTTTTGAAATGATTTAATTTGATACTTCAATCATACAAATTTTTTATGATTTAGGACTTATGTTTACACAATATCGGACTGTGCAAATAGCCTAAAAAGATGAGAAAATTTACACCGTATCGCATGGTAACCTCGGAATCCTAAAACGTTAGGACTTATAATTGTACAACAGAGTTGTACAAAAAACCTAAAGAGTGATCCTATGAGTTGTTATTTAAACTAAAGAAGGTGATAGGTGATGTGAATGTGTTTTGCTGCTGCAGATCCATCTTGAAGTTGTTCCTCGTCGTGCTGCCCACGATATTCGCTCCAAACTTCTTGCCGTGATGAGTTTAAGTTTTCTAGGGTGTCAAGTTACGATGTCAAATCAAGCGACCCTATGGTTGTAGTCCTCTAAATGTCCTATATAAAAGAAGACATTCTTAAAGCTATATAATATAAAATGTGCAATACATGACAAACAGTAGGATGCATGTAGAACAGTAGCAGGTAGAAACAAGAATAATATAACATGTTGTATAGAAAAAACAGTAACAAACAGAAACAAAAATAGTATAACATGTTGTACGGTATAGTAGCAGACAGAAACATGAATAGTATAACATGCTGTACAAAAATGACAGTAGCAAGTAGAAACAAAAAAATGAAGTGCTGTAAAATGCAAAACAAACCTGTACGCCCGTGAGATCCGTTGTTCCTTAAGTATAGCAAGTCTAAATGCATCACAAAAAAAACAAAGTCTGGAAGAAACGTCATCCAAGAAATCCGAAGAAGAGTGTAACAACGACTCATGACAGAAAACTCGAGAAAATCAACGAGAAAAAACTCAAGTAAAAGAAAAGAAAAAAAAAAGAGAATCCACAAAAAAAAGAAAATCTTGGAGAAATCCCGAAAGAAAGGAAAAGTAACACGAGTACCCTGTCCCAAAGCTTCGATAAAACAAAAAAAATTCGGGTGAGGGGGACCATAAGCACTTGCATGGGGCTAGACTCAGATATATATTTATACTCGAGGGTCCGCGAAGGCTACTCGGTCACCCGAATGTATAGAACCCGCCACTCGTCTAGAAGTGTGTATTGAACCTTATCCTATTTTTCATCAAATGTCTGGATCTTGATGTTATTGGATATGACATCTTTCTGCTCTATCTTCGGTGTGCCTTTATCATCAACACCGTACGCCCCAAAACGACTACTTGCGACCTTGCTTGATGGTTTCACGTATAGCAAGAGGCTATACGTGGACACCTATGCATCTGACATAAGCATCAAAAAGAACGAAACAAGAAGCAAGTAAACAAAAGAACAAAAATGGGGTGAGAGAGAGGAGACACTGATCCATCTAAAACACCGAAAAGGAGAATTGATCAGTTCTCAAAACTCGTATCGAAAAGACCTAGAAAAGTAGGGTCCAAAGTCTTTCCTAACAAACATAAATGGTCACTTTGCGCTTATTTTTCAAACCCCAAAGACGTAGGATTAATCAAGTCAACCAAATGCTTTTCCAAAATGAGACTTAGAAATCTCCCAAACTTCACGAAAGGAAAATAACTCGGAGAATACTACCACTATTACTCCCAAACTCATGGAAGAAATCGGAATCTTCCAAATTTCAATTTAATCAATAGCCTCATATATCAAATAAGCATAAAATCTTTCCAATTCTGTAATCATTCCCACTTTTAACATTGAGCTCATTTAGTTCCTAAAGTGACCTTAACTTTCCAACTCCAGCTACACTAGAAAATTCTTCTTGGGGACAATTCAAAGAGACGCAGATTAAAAGGATTATTCACATTGCCATGCAAGAAATCGTCAAAGCAAAATCCCTTGGCCAGATTTTATAGATTAAAAGCCGCAAATGAATAAAGCTTCAAAGTGCCACCCAAAGTTTCAGACTTTTCAAATAAGCCACCCAAAATTACAGATTATCACATATAAGCCACCAAAAATAAAATTTCCAAAAGCCTATTTTAAACCATCACAGCGAAGAAAACCACAACCCTGAAATATCAAATTTCACAAAAAAGAACACCCGACAGTTTCAGATTTTACAAAAAGAACACTCACACTTTTCAAATTTTGCAAAAAGAGCACCCACACCTTCAACAAATCATGAGCAACAGCAAATTCGGTAGGTAAAACAAATGAATTTAGTAGTTAACACCAGGATCTAACCACTAAACTTGGCTATGAAAGAGACGTGGGGATTCGGGCATAACTTTCCAAAGAGCGCAAAAGGAAACTTCATAAATAAGAACTAAATCCTTCATGCTTGC
>NEWO01000318.1:686199-726558 GCA_003013225.1 Phalaenopsis aphrodite
CCCGCCACTCGTCTAGAAGTGTGTCTTGAACCTCACTTAGGGGACTATTTCTCAACCTAAACAAATATTCGTCACGTGGACAATCAACTTTAAAGTATGTTATATGTTTTTAACATGCATACAAATTTTAAACATGCAAAGAAGAGTTATCAATTTTTATTTCGTAGAAAAGTATGTTTTTGCTTGAAAAGAGTTTGTCAAAACTTATATATATATATATATATATATTTAGAAATTTTTGTTGTCTGCGAGTCGATCTGCCAACAACCTGAGGAGGTTCGAGCCAACTCCCGCTAGACTTATGCCGGTGAGGATACCGTTATCCTATTTTTCATCAAATGTCTGGATCTTGATGTTATTGGATATGACATCTTTCTGCTCTATCTTCGGTGTGTCTTTATCATCACCATCGTACGCCCCAAAACGACTACTTGCGACCTTGCTTGATGGTTTCACGTATAGCAAAAGGCTATACGTGGACACCTATGCATCTGACATAAGCATAAAAAAGAACGGAACAAGAAGAAAGTAAAGAAAAGAACAAAAATGGGGTGAGAAAGAGGAGACACTGATCCATCTAAAACACCGAAAAGGAGAATTGATCAGTTCTCAAAACTCGTATCGAAAAGACCTAGAAAAGTAGGGTCCGATGTCTTTCCTAACAAACATAAATGGTCAGTTTGCGCTTATTTTTCAAACCCCAAAGACGTCGGATTAATCAAGTCAACCAAATGCTTTTCCAAAATGAGGCTTAGAAATCTCCCAAACTTCACGAAAGAGAAATAACTAGGAGAATACCACCAATAGTACTCCCAAACTCATGCAAGAAATCGAAACCTTCCAACTTTCAATTTTATCAATAGTCTCATATATCAAATAAGCATAAAATCTTCCCAATTTTGTAATCATTCCCACTTTTAACATTGAGCTCATTTAGTTCCTAAAGTGACCTTAACTTCCCAACTCCAGCTACACTAGAAAATTCTTCTTGGGGACAATTCAAAGAGACGCAGATTAACAAGATTATTCACATTGCCATGCAAGAAATCGTCAAAGCAAAATCCCTCGGCCAGATTTTATAGATTAAAAACCGCAAATGAATAAAGCTTCAAAGTGCCACCCAAAGTTTCAAACTTTTCAAATAAGCCACCCAAAATTACAGATTTTCACATATAAGCCACCAAAAATAAAATTTCTAAAAGCCTCAATTTTAAATCATCACAGCGAAGAAAACCATAACCCTGAAATTTCAAATTTTACAAAAAGAACACCCGACAATTTCAGATTTTACAAAAAGAACACTCACACTTTTCAGATTTTGCAAAAAGAGCACTCACACTTTTCAGATTTTGCAAAAAGAGCACCCACACCTTCAACAAATCATGAGCAACAGCAAATTCGGCAGGTAAAACAAATGAATTTAGTAGTTAACACCAGGATCTAACCACTGAAAGTATGTTTAGTCATGGATTCCAACTGGTTTACTTGGCTATGAAAGAGACGTGGGGATTCGGGCATAACTTTCCAAAGAGCGCAAAAGGAAACTTCATAAATAAGAACTAAATCCTTCATGCTTGCAATAATAAAGAAAGCATATAAGACAAATGGAGGGAATGACCGATGAACATTTGTTGTGTTATGTCTCTTCCTTTACTTTTTGAGATAGTTAGACCTAATGACCATCAAAAGTAATGTTCAGCACAAGGGCTCATTCAAAATATGCAAATCAAGTTCTCCACCTTTTATAGACCTCTTTTTGGCAGAGCAATGAATTTTCCTTGAAAAATCTTAAATTCATCTTCATTCTATTTGCAAATCAAAGAAATAGATAGTAATAGCCCAAGAGCAAACCGATTGTCTCCAATAAGCATCATATATTCATGGGTCTAGCTTTATTTTTGAAAATAAAATTGTGCTAAAAATCCCAGAACCATTAATAACGTAAGCCAAAAACAGAAATTGAACTCTTAGATGTATCAAAATAGATTTTATAAAACCCATTTGTTAATGATCATGACAATCCCTTGAGAAGGCCAAAGAAGAAGAAGAGAAGAATTTACTTACAAAGAGCGCAAAAAGAAATTTCGGAAGCAGGAATCCAAACCAAGAAAGGAACCCCCAAATCCTCTACACAAAGATGTTCACTTCTCTACTCAAGCCCAAATGAATCCGGGGTAAACCTTCCCCCAAGATGTTTCAACCCTCCTTCTCCTTCAAGCTTTACCCAAGAGAAGACAAAGCCCTCACAATGCCTCAAATACACACACAGAATGAAGAAAAAAATGGCAGTACTTCCCCCCACTCGCGGTAAAATTCGGCCAGCACTAGGAACTCTCCAAAATGGGGTTTATATAGTCAGGGAAGAGGAGATGCATTCTCCGTCACTTACCTGGGCGGTGAGCCGAGCCAAAAGAAGCGACAAGAGTCGCGCGGGAGAAGACGACAAGAATCGCAAAGGCGTGGGAGGGGAAAGCCGGAGCTCGCTAGAGGGAGTAGGTGCAAGCTTTTCGCAGGGCTGCAGGCGTACGAGGAGGAGACTGCGGGCCGAAGCTTTGCGATCGGAGAAGGGGGCCCTGTTCTCGAATGAGAGGAAGGGGGAGGGCTCGGTCGGTTCGCGAACGAGAGGAAGGAAGGGAGGCGCGTGGGAACGGGAGGAAAAGGGAGGCGCGTGCGAACGATTTGGGGATTTAGGGGGAAGAAAGAATTATATATATATATATATATATATATATATATATATCAAATTTCATGCGATTTATCCATGTGCAACGCCCAAGCAAAATGGGTGTCTTAGGTAATTTCGACATTCCGCACGCACCGGCGCGGTCTGTTTTGTCGTCAGAGGTCGTTTTGAAGAATTCATCGATTTGCGTGTTAATTTTCTCTTGTAAAAAATATGGCAATATTTGTGTCATTTCCTACCAAAATTGGTATCTTAGACGCGTTGGCGCAGTCCAATTTATAATCGGAGGTCATCCGGAGAAGCTCGCATTTTCACTTGTTCTTTAGGCTTAATTGATGTCTGATTTCGTCAAACTCAGTGAATTTTGTGCATTTGGTGTGTGTATGTGACAAAAAGTTTTGACGAAGTTTTCCTAAGGCTTGGAGTCCTATTAGCAATTTTTCCCTTGAGTCTTCACAAAATAACCCATAACCGCTCGTTCATAAAACAATGGTCTTGTGCCATAAATGTTAGACATCAAAGTAAAATAAGAAATGGCTAGAATTTCTAAAAGGGTGGGTCATAATTCTAGTTTTCTAAGACGATCAATAGGAACTTCTAGAGCTAGATCCTAAGACCCTAAGGAAAAAGAAATGACCTCAAAAATGAGGTCAACTGTGACTCAACCCCGGTCTCAATCTTCTTGAACTTTAACTGAAGCCGAACATAACTTTAGTTTCTCTATTGTAACATCCTTTATTAACATATATGAGGAATTTTGAGTTGTGTGTATCTTTTCCAAAGATAAACTATTTTTAGCAGTGAATGAATGAAATGATACATAAACTGAATGTGTTTCGTCCTGACATGAAAATAATTTTCTTAGCTAGACGAATAACACTTATACTGTCACTATGAAGTTTTCCAATCTCTTGCTCATTACACAATTATGTCATAAAGCTTTACAGTCAAACCACTGTTAGCCTTAGTGATAACAATATACTCAGCTTTTGTGGTTGAAATTTCAAAAATCTTCTGCAATCTGGAAACCCAACTCATTGTTGTGTTCCTTAATATGAAGAGATATCCTTTTGTACTTCTACTATTGATATCCCTTGCTAGATATGAATTTATAAATCTCTATAGATTAATCTCCACACTTCAAAAACAATGTGCTCTATTGATTGTTCCTCTCAAGTATCTTAAAATCCACTTCATCATCTTTCAATGGTGTTTCTTTGGATTACCCATGTGCATGCTGACAATTCCAACTCCATATGCGATATCCAATCTTATACATATCATAACATACATCAAACTTACAACTATTGAAACATACAAAGTTCTTTTCATCTTTACTTGCTTTGCTTTAGACCTAAGTGATAGTTAATTAAATAGTTTGAAGGAACCTTCAAGGTGGTGCTAACTATTTTTTTTCTTATGTTTAACCTGTTTACTCAATATACTCTATCTGAGACAACTTCAAATTATCTGTATGCCTATCCCTATTGATTATAATATAGAGGATATTCTTTGTTGGATATAAATTCTTCGTTTTAAACTCTTCTGATAATTGCTCATTCATGTGTTCCAACAATCAACATGTCATCCACATACAATAAAAACACAATATAATAATTATCAAATTTTTTGATGAAATAAGAATGATTTGCATGACACTTATGTACTTATTGTATGACATAAACCTATCAAACATTATGTACCATTGTCTTGGTACCCGCTTAAACACATAAGAACTCTTCCTCAGTTTGCAGATCATTCCTTCTTTTTCCTGGAACTTTATATCCCTGTGGTTGTACCATATACAACTCTTCTTCTAAGTTAGCATGCAAGAAAATTGTTTTCACATCCATTTGCTTTAGATGTATATTTTTCTTGGCTATTATGCTCAACATAATTCTGATAGTTATTTAGGGACCCTAAACCCTAAACCCTAAATAGTTATCATCTTTACTATTGGAGAAAATATCTCTTAGTAGTCTACTCCTTTTTTTTGTTTAAACCCGTTTATAACATGCCTTGGCTTGAAGCGCTTGCTACCATCTGTCTCATCTTTCAGTTGTAGATTCACTTGTTGTGCAGTGCCTTTTTGCTATTTGGTAGTTTTCATGAATCCCATGTCTGATTTAACTTCATTGACTACTTCTCGTCATTCATGGAAAACTTTCACTCCTTTGAGCCTTCAACTTAAGTGGTTTCTACATAGCGCTCAGTTCATCACTATCAGTTAACAAAGAGTAGTACAAAGAAAGTCCTCTGTATTGGTCATGTGATTTGCTGGATCTCCTGACTTCTGATGAACTTCCAGTGCTTCATCAGATCGAGCGCCGCTCATTTCTTCATTTTCTTGATCACTAATATCTTTCATCTCATCATATTTGGAGGAGTCTTCAGATGTAACTGATGGACAATCTTGAGTTTTGCTCCTGTCCTTCTATATTTCTATTTCATTGAAAGTAATATCTCTGCTCCTAATGAATTTTTAATTATGATAATCTCATAATTTGTACTGAAATTTATTTGAGCCATACTCAATAAAAATGCACTTGATTGATTTTGAATCGATATTACTTTTGGGTCATGCATTAATATGAATATACAATGAACAACCAAATACCTTTATGTGAGATAAATTTACCTCTTTGTGACTCTAGACTTCTTTAGGTACGATAATTTATCAGATAAACTGCAGTGTTCACCGTTTCTGCTCAAAATTACTTTGGTAAGCCTTCATGCAATCTCATACTCCTAGCACACTCTATGATTGTTCTATCCATGCGCTAAGTCACACCATTTTGTGCTGGTGTCCTTGAAATTATGAACTTATGTCTGATTTCTTCTTAGGCACAATAGCTCCTAAACATCTCATCACGATGCTTATCATCATTATATTATCCGAGACACTTCAACCTAAAGCTTGTGTCATTCTCAACCATGCCTTCCAATTCTTAAACCATCATGAAGCAGGAGCTTACTGTGGACACTGTACTGTAGCTGCTATAGTACCGCAGACGCATTCCTGTAGCTACTACAATATCACAGATGTATTACTGTAGTTGCTACAGTACCGCAAACACATTACTGTAATTGCTACAATAACCATGGGTGTCTCTTTCCTATTTGATTCCCTACGTTTTCTACCACCTTCAATTTCTATCCTAATTTCAAATTCATTCCTTTCTTTCCCATCATTCCTCTTTTTTTTTACTATTCTTCTACTTGCCTAATATTTCTACCAACCCGCCCTTATTTACACATAATGTTTGCTGAGGTTAGGACAATTTTTGATGAGTGCAGATTTCTAAGTGCTGACTTGGAGGCGTTCTTCTCCTTTGGGTGCTGGATCCGACGGCGAGAAGGTGCTCCGACTGTAACTCTTCTGAGGTGGTGACTTCGGGTAAGGGTGGTGCTTTGATTGTAGCTCGACCTCAACGAGTTTCCATCCTTTCTGATACCGAAACTAGTTGAGATGTACAAAAAGTAAACTTTTATTAATATAAAAATAGTGGTACAACACGACTCAACAACAGGAAAATACTATAATAGACAAAAATCCCTAGCTAGAGCCATAGGAGGAGATTCGAAGGTGGTAGCAGCGTCGGCGGGGTGAGCAGCCATTGGGTAGTTAGCTGATTGTGTGTGGTTGGTTGTAGGTGGATTATATGACAAGATCAATAGAGTGGTGGAGGAATGTGGGGGTGGTAGGTGGCTAGTGGAGTGGTAGGGTAAATGGATGGGTGAGTGGTAATGAAGGAGTTTGAAGTTTACAATATCGCTTCAGAGCAGGATACAACCGAAACACCACTCAAGTTGGTTACAACCCTAATAAGAGGGAAGAGACTCCACACAAGAGATTAAAAGACAACTTCTAGTAGAATTGCCTCCCACACTCACAGGAGACATTTATTTATAACCTCTTACTTCTACACAGAAGGAAGGGGAGTGGGAAGGTAAGAAGACTCCAGAAGAAAGACTTATCCAAAAGAAGACAACTATGGAAGGTGCGTGAAGCTGCCTTAGATCGCGAGGATTTGTGATCCCCTCATGTTCTCACGCGTGGGATCACGATTCTTCTCTGTTGTCCCGCGATCCTTCTCGCAATCCCGTCACGCTTCCCGCGATTTTGCGGGATTTCGTCCTGCAATTTTTTGTAGGGCTTTGGCTCAGTGGTTTCGCAGTGCCCTGCATCAGGGCGTTTTTTCTACGCCCGAATTCAGGCGCTGCACTGCATCACTTCATCAACCCCCCTTTGACTTCTCTTCTAGCACCTGCAAACTATCTTCTATACTGCCGCATCAGCCTTCCAGCCACCTACCTGTTGTCCGTGCTCCCGCCGGCCGCCCAATCATATGGTCAAGCATGTTGTGCCAAAGATCTACATCAATTTTTATTTCAGCTACATCAATGAATTTAGACATCTCATTAATTGGGTAAAGAGTGCCTTAAATGTTCCCCCGAGCAATCACTATTGTCCCTCTGGTCATGTTCCACGAAGTAGCTGTGAAGGTAGTCACATAGCTTGACCTCGAATATCTTGACCTCGCAACCTAGCTTACCAAGATCAAATTTCTCTTTAAACATGAAACATATTTAACTTTGTTAAGCTTCCAGACTGTTTCATTAAACAACCCGATATGTGCATCACCATGCTCAACAATACTGTAATCGTTGTTATCTCCCAAATGCACCTTCCCTAGATCACTCTGAGCTTAGGTTTTAAACAAGTCTTTGTTTGGGCACGCATGAAAAGATGCTTTTGAATCTACTATCCAAGATTTTTAAAAACTGGGGAGTCAACTTGGATTTCTTCTATGGAGACATTTGTAGATAACTTTTGATATGAACCTTCACCGCCAACCATCTCCAGAGCTTTCCGGTCCTTTTTAAAGTGGTCGTTCTTCCCGCAATTCCAACATTCACTTCTGCCTTTTTCTTTCTTTGACTTGGACTTTTCTCTCCTGGACTTGAATCTGTCTCTGCCTGTGTTCTTATTTAGATTTCTTCACCTGTTTTCACATTCAGCGTAGCATTTGAAGTTTTACCACTGTCCTTATTTCAGACTTCTTCATTCAACACTAACCCTACAATGTCATCTAAGTTTAACTTCATATTATCTGAAGAGTTACCATTGTGACTAGTTCATCTCAAATGTTTGGAAACAAAGATAGAAGTAACAGTGCCCTGACCTCATCATCGAACTTGATGTTAATAAAACAAAAGTGATTAGTCACAGTGTTGAAGTAATTCAATTGCTTAGCCATTGGATTACCATCCACCAACTTCATATTGAACAATCTCTTCATTATAAAAATTTTATTTGAGATTGAAGGCTTATCATAAATCATTAGTAGTACAACCATGTGATCTACCGTAGTTTTCTCATTCATCATGTTGAAAACAACAAATAAGGCTTATCATACTTCCCATTCTTCCAGAGTTTTCAATTCAGATTTCTTGGTGGTTCCTTCTAGTGACTAATACTATTTCTTTTTATAAATAAATATTCAATTTGCATTTTTCAAAAAGCAAAATTCAATCGTTGAACTTCACCTTGTACCTTTCTTCGTCGGCCATTGCCCCCGCTTGAATTAGAGATTTTTAGAAAATGCAGTTTTGATACCACTTGTATTGAGATTAAGATAAATGTAAAACATTGAATCAAGAGATTCAAAACAAAATACTTGAACAGAAGCACACATCAAGTAATTCCAGAAAAAAAATTGCAAATCACACCAACATTTAACATAGAAAAACCCAGGAATGGGAAAAAATCACGAAGTCAGACGACTCCAAAGAACCCATTATGAAAATGAGGAAAAAATGTACAAATTACAACGCACTCGAGTCTCTACTATGTTGGAACTCAAATAATACTTAAGCACGTTCATTCCTCTGTTGGGCACAAGAGAAATTTGCAAATGACATGCACCTAACGCTCGTTTGCATAAAGTTCTTCGCGTACACACCAAAGAGAGAACTTCACACGCGACAGACTAAAAAAATCCTTCTCGCATCAAATTCGAATCTTTTAATTTTTGAACTGTAGAAAAACTACTACTAGCGCTAGGGCACCACCCCTGGGCACATGATTTTCGGACAGTTGGTGTTGTGAGCGACCCCCGACACAACGATGCACTTGCGGGTGTCGAGTTTTTCCCTTGAAACCTTCGGATGGGCGAATAGGCACCGCACTGGCACTGGGGCAGCCCTATCCGAGCGTTGGGGCGTCTTAATCAGCCTCTGCACACAACAATGTCTATGTTAGACATATGCCAGTTACATACAACCAACATATGCTTGACACACTAAAAATTATGTCAACCATTTTTTTATTGTGAAATTGAAGTCCTTCATTTATCGTATGCGAAAATATACAAAGTGGCACTTTTTAACACTGTAGGACACGGGTTAGTTTGATACTAAAAACTGAGACTTGTACTTACGGGAGTTTTCTTACCTATATGTCGTCTCCCTCTCTTCATATCTCACATCTCCATTACCGTAACTTAAGTTGCTCTTACATCTCATTGTGGAAGTTGAAGTCAATCCTGCATCTACACCTTTTCTGAGTCATTATAGCATCTCACCCTTGAAGTCGAATTTGCGCTACATATTACCCTCAAAGTTGGAAGTCAAAGTGGAAGACAGCTTATGAGTTGCGCCTCACCTTTGCTTTGAAGTCAAAGGTATATCCCCTCTGCACCCCACTTGAGAATCTGAAGCCGAAGGTAATACAATTGTTCAAGTCTTCTTTTCCTGAAATAGCTGAAGCGAAAGCCGAGTCATAAGCTAAAATATTTCCTTCACTTATTCTATTTTTGGTTTTAATAGGTTCATGCCCTCATTTCCTAGCCAATCATCTTCTTGGCTTCACCTTTGCTTCAAAGTCAAAGTTGATAAAATGTCTATTATCTTTATTTATGTGGCGATTCATGCACTTATCCTGAGTTTAGTGGCTATGTTTATAGGTTAACTTAATTAATTATAAGTTTGTTTGCTACCATCATTTACTGTAACAATTTTATTACGTTTGATTCATTGAGTGGAATTATGTCTGTTGGTGAATTTGATTGTTGATTGATGGAATGTTTATTTCACATGCTTTATTGCTTGACTTTTGAGTTGTGATAGATTTGAAAAGAAAAAATATATCTTTGCCCTTTAATTTGAGCACTGCTTATGATTGCAAGTTTTGTGAGTAAAATACTGAGCATAAGTTCCACATTTGTGTTCACCGTTTGTTCACTAAAAACCAATTGATCCAAATCTAGTGTGTTTTTAATCAATATTAATAATAGGCTGTCCTCTTTCTTTTCAATGTTTTTGTTCTCAATGAATTTTTAAGTTTCTTTAATGATTTACTACGATAATGACTTTCGATAGTGGCACTAATATGGTTGGTATTAGTCCCATAGAAGATGAGACAATACCAATATTGGCAAAACTTTTGACAACTAAAAACGATTAATAAATATTATTGTGAGAAGGCATTATTTTTTTATTAACCGTGTTTCTTTTATCATTATTAAGTTTATTTATAATGTTGCACTTCATTCTATACTATTTTTAGTACATAGTATTAGAAACTATATATAGTATATCAATAATTTATAAGGAATAAATCACATAATGACACCTGACTATTTGTGTGCGATCGATTTAGTTTTGCATTTTTCTAGTTTAATTTATTGACTATATAATTGATCAAACATAATCCTTTATGTAGAAATTATGATACAAAGTTGATCTTAATTTAGTCTCAGCTACACAAGATTGGTCCCATTCTTGTCCAAGATGGATTATTTTGGATCATTTTGTAGAATCGAGGGACTAAATTGGAGAATTGTGATGTTTTCAGACTAGATTGCCCGCATATGAATGGATAGGGAGTATTTTGAAAGTTAACCCTAATTTGTAAAGTTTAAAAATATGTTTGTGACGTGTAATGTCCTACTTTCTAGAATTATAATGTGTCGCGGTGTCCTGTACCTGCGTCTATATGGGTGCTTCATAGATGTCAACTTGAATCTAAACTCTAGCTTCCAAAGTACACTTTTCTCAAAAGTATGGCAATCCAAAAAAACAACTTTATCAAATTCGGGTAAAATGGAATCAGCTGCAGGAAGAACTTCATGCATGTGTAACTTACAGAATATTTTCTGCATATGCTGAAATTATACTTGACTACGTTGTGTTTTCTTAAGCCACTTGCTACTTGTTGTTGACTAGCTTTTACTTATTTCAGAAGATGGGTCCTTGAGAGGAAGTTAGCGGATTCACAAGTTTCGCAGGAGGAACAAATGAAAATAATCAAGGACCTAGAACGAAAGGAAACAGAGTACATGCGACTAAAGAGACATAAGATATGTGTTGATGATTTTGATCTACTAAACATCATAGGAAGAGGAGCGTTTGGAGAGGTTTGGAATTCCATTTTTTGTGTATTGTCTGTATTTTTGTCCACTGTTGTATTGTTTTCATTTCCTTTTTGTAGTCATGAAATATTCAAAATAAACTTTGGTCATGCTTGGAGGCTTTCACACATTGGTTTTGATTTCCTGAACAAAGTTGATGAAGATGGAGTTGTTCAAGATACTATATCTTTTCTTATATTGTACTTTTGCCATCCATGGAGCTCTTGGAGGCTTACTATAGTATTTCTTACAGGTTAGGCTTTGCCGTGAGAAGTCCACAGGTAATATTTATGCAATGAAGAAGCTTAAGAAGTCTGAAATGCTTAGCAGAGGACAGGTGAGATAGATGAGAAGTTGGTATTCTTTTTGAATGCTGAAATTACAGTTAATAAGTCATGGTCTCTTTTTGTTAATTTTGCAGGTTGAACATGTCAGAGCTGAAAGAAATCTACTTGCTGAAGTTGCAAGCCATTGTATTGTAAAATTGTACTACTCATTTCAAGATGCTGATTACCTGTACCTAATCATGGAGTATCTTCCTGGAGGTGACATGATGACTCTGCTTATAAGAGAGGATACCTTGACTGAAAATATTGCTAGATTCTACATCGCCCAGAGTGTTTTGGCGATAGAGTCCATTCATAAACATAATTACATTCATAGGTTTGTTTCGTTAATTTTGTAGCCTTCAAACACAGATATATTATCTATCTGATCTCTATTCAATCTAATGACATGCAGAGATATCAAACCGGACAATCTTCTGTTAGATAAAAATGGGCACATGAAACTCTCTGATTTTGGCCTGTGCAAGCCAATTGACTATAGAACTCTTTCAACTTTGAATGAAAATGAACCTATTAGAGATGAAGACCTCAGAGAATCGATGGACATTGACGGTGCCTTTCCAGACACAGCCACCGGTGGCAGATGGAGAAGCCCCCAAGAACAGCTACAGCATTGGCAGATAAACAGGAGAAAATTGGTATCAACAGATTGGTCCTACTTTTCTTTTCATGTTGTTATGATGTTAATTTCTTGTTCTTTTCTCCTGCGGATTATGAAGCTGAACTTTCATTCTTTTGATTTTTTACTTCAGGCCTTTTCTACCGTAGGCACTCCAGATTACATTGCCCCAGAGGTGTTACTAAAGAAGGGATATGGCATGGAGTGTGACTGGTTTGTTGATGCAAATCAAGCTTGATTTTTATTCTTGAAATTGTGTTTAGTTTCTAGTAGATGCTATTTTATGTTGCTTCACTTTTTAAATTTAGTTTAAGATGTGTTAACTACTAATGATGGTATTAAAGTTCTTAGAAAGTACATGATTGGAAATAGAATTATAGGAAAAATATTAATTGGCTAATTAGTTCTAGATATGTTTCTCTTTATTTTTTTTTTTCCCCACAGCCTTTGATATTTTCTTCTTTATTTTATACTTCTTTGTATTTACTCAATTTTTCTATATGAATTCTTCTCTAAGTCAGTATGATATAAATCAAATTTCTTTCTTCTCTCACATGGTATTAGATTGGAGCTAGTTATTGTTCCCCTCACTTTCATTACACCCACTCATATGTTTGTACTTGACTGCCTGTGCATGCATTTGCACTCTTTCCTACTCGGTCACTCAGCCCACACGCTTGGTTGTGTATGGGCCCTATTTCTTGCTTGTGCACTGCTTATTGCCACATCCAACTCAGCTGCATTGTTCGCACTTGATCACTCACCTCCCACTTGCTGATGTGCTTTCCCTCATCTACACCTTTTTTTGTCATCCGTAGCAGTCATTAGTTTCCTAGCCTATGAGCATACTTTTTTTCGTTGCTTGTGCCTTAATGAGCACGCACCATCATTCATACAACCCGTCCTCACTTTTTGTTATTTATCTTTTTTTTCGCTTCGTGGTGTGTTCTTTTGAACCCTCACTTATCTCTTTGATCGGTTTTCCTTTAGATTCTTCGTGCCTTTCTCGTTAGCGTCATGTCCTCATAATATATTAGTTTTGATCATCTAAAGCATGGTTAGGGGACTTTAGGTACGTTGAAGCTGGTGCTGAGCAAAATATTAGGTATAAAGCACCCTCTGCACCCAATCATAATTGGGGCGGGAATTGGAAGGGAGAGAGGTCCCACTCTCAACTATGATTTAGGCCGAGTTAGGAGGGAAGGAGCCTTTTTACCTCTCAGCCCCCTCTGGTGAGATAAAATCTATTACTAAAGAATTATATATATATATATATATATATATATATATATATATATATATATATATATATATATATATATATATATGTGTGTGTGTGTGTGTGTGTGTGTGTTCCAATTTTGTCCTAGAAGTTATAATGCTCCAATTTAGTCTCATACTAATTTATTATTAAAAATATATCCAAATTAGTCTTTAGGTCAAATTTACCGTTGTTGCATCATGTATTTTTCGCCAATTTGATCGCGGCCTTGGTTTTGACCTACAAAAACTACGATGAAAGCCCTACTTCAACCCACATCGGTTAGACCTCGAGAAGTTGCACTTGGAGCAAGTTAAAATAGACATTGACGTGACCATCAATGTGTGAAAGAAAAAAGGATTTTATTGAAGCAGCAGCAGAAAACCTTGTCTTTCCCTCCAGCCCTCTCATGTGCTTTAGTTTTTAATCGGATTCAAGGCGAAGCAAAGGAGAAATGGGATTTAAGTTCCTATAGGTTTTAATTTTTTCATTTTTGCTATAATTTGTTACCCATTAATATAGTACAAGAACATTTTTAACCAAAGAGGAGAAAAATAATTTTTTACAAACAAATATGATTTATCCCTCATTAATTTAATGCTAAAATAATTTATTATTTATTTGAAAATTTAACCATGAAATTCGGTCTAAGGACTAATTTAGATCAATTTTCAATAGTTTGGGACAAAATTGGAACACTTTAAAACTCCTTGATATCCAGGAGATTATCTTGAGCATTTTTTTCTTTATTTAACATTGGATATTTACTTTGGTTGAAAGCATAGTTGATGGTAGAAATCTAGATTCAAGGCCTGTAACAGTGAACTGTGCACATGACTATCATTATGTTTATTTTGTGCAGTCTGTTTTTAATATTACTGCATAATTTAATTTTGCGTCATTACTTTGCGATTGCATAGAAACTTACTATTATGCTTTAAAATATAGAGCTTTTCTATAAAATTGTTTTGATTTGTCATATTTTCTTCTCTGATGAACTTTCTTCAGGTTTTCATTGGGTGCTATAATGTATGAGATGCTGATTGGTTATCCACCTTTCTATTCTGATGATCCAATAACAACTTGTCGAAAGGTAATTTATGCTAGTTCCAGGCTTTTCCCCCCCTCCCAGTTGTATTTGATTTAAATGAAAATTCTCTGTTTTATCTTTGAGGAACTCGCTTATATTTTATTCTCTGATTTGAAGCTATTCACTTTCTAAAACTAGCTGGATGAAATTATTGCAATTCATCTCCATTGCAACCTTGCAATGATGATCTTCAAAATCAATGGAGTATTTTTGCTAACAGTATTACTTTGAATTTTATTTTTATACTTTTTAGGTTCCTTTTTTATGGTTTGTAATTTGTTTTATCTATGAGAATAATTTTTTAATCATAAATTAATAGATCTTATTATAATATCATTTGCTTGATTGTAATTTATCCATCATAATCAGTTGACATTTGATTATATTGAAATAATTGTGATTTCGTTGCCAATATCTTTCCATCTACAGTATCGCAGGAATTCGATGACAATAGTTTTCATTTACAACAACTCATAGATAGTAGCTTTCCTTCTACAATTTTGTCTATAATAGATCCAACAGTTTGGGGATAGCTACTTTTCATCTACAACAATCTATCAATTTGTGGATATTAGCATTCCATTTCTGCTATACAGTTAATTCTGGATTATAAAATTAAAGATTGATTGTAAAATTTGTTCATTTCCTTAATAATTACTTCTCTATCTACTTCTATAAAACTTTTCATCTTATTTTCTACAGTCATGCTACGTTGGCACCTAGCCTAAGGACAAATTTGTCTTTTGTATTTCTAAGGGCAATTTAGTCTTTTATTTTTGTTATTGTTGGGTATGTTTATACATGAGATTGAATTATGAATCTTAGGTTTAGGGTTTGGAAGAGATTTCTTACCTCTCAACTTTTAGGTGTTTATCTTTGTATTCTTGTTAAGTTATTTGAATTTTTGAAGAAATATTGTGTTTGCCCAAGTTTCTGTGGAAAAACATGCAGATTTTGATGTCGGATCGTATGGACAATCTTCCATTTCTTCTGTTCTCCTTCACTCTATTTTTCAGAAGGATATCAGAGCAGTTATGGTTTTACTTCCTCTTGAGGCTAAATAGTCTTTCAATATGGAATCTCTTCTCCATTATCAATTGGCCATTCACCAATATTAAAAGCCGATCTTCGTCCAACAAAGATAACAAAAACACATATGAAGGATTCTCCTGGAAAGAAGACGATGACAATTACTTTGAAGAGAATGATGGCAAGTTGCACAACCACAAAGAAGCTAGTGGTCAAGATGCTTGCATTTCCAACACTGTAAATGAACTTCAAAATGGAGAACCCAGATACAAAACATGAAAAATTTTGACAGAATACTGGACTGAAAATTTCCGAAGATAAATAACAGAAAAGTTAAGCTAGCTATCCTTTTTTAGTTCAACCATGTGGACAACAAACCAAAGAAACAAAGGCTTTTTTAAGTAAAAGCTTATTTCAAATCTTGACTAAAATAAATTTGGTTATTTAAAAAGATACACTCTTGATGCCCTTGTTTCGGGCAAGAAGGAAATTACTTACTATGTAGATAGTAGACTCGAGAGCTTTAGATCATATGATCGAAGACAAAATTTCTTCCACAATTACAAATCATGTCATAAAAATTATAATATCCGGGTTGCAGATAGGTTGCTATCATATGGGGTTGGATTAGGCTTCATAGTTTTATGAAAATATTTGACTCTTGATTTTGTGCTTCTAGGGTCTAATCTTGATAGCAATTTATTATCAATTATCAAGCTCATTCGAGACAATTTTTTTTTTTTAAGTTTCTCATATAATCGTTGTAATTTTCATGATTTGAGCTAAAAAGGATAGGTGGTACTGCATAGATGTAACGTGATTCTATTTTCTAAATAATGATTCCTCAAGTAAGGCGCATGCTTAAGTAATGGGTTGTTTATCCACCAAACTACTGATACCAATCTAGGTTATTAAATCATATGGGATGATCAAGAGAGGGATTAGATAGGTTGTAGGATGAGAAAGGATGTTGAAAAGATGATGACAACTAATAAATTGGGATTCTCGTTCGCTGGACAACAAGTTGGAATAAGAAAACTTCAGGTCGACAAACTGGTAGAGTATAAGGTCTCCAAATGTTTGAGAGTGATCACCATCTTGATACAATCAAACTACAAACTCACTACCTGAGAAAGATATAAGGATACGACACTTGTAAAAAAATAATTGGAGAAAACAATTTCTATTGCATAAATCATAACCCAAAAGTCTCAAACCAGGTTCCAAGCAACATATACTATAATACAAATTAAACACTACTCACAATCATATGATAAGCAAGAGCCCACAGGGTTGGTTGTCTAGCAACAGAAGGGAAATTTGCCGCTTCAGTTCTCATTGAAGGGACTGTTGTCCCAATTTCAATTCAGCATACACGGGGATCTTGAGTCCTCTAACGTAGGAGCGCCTCCTACACCCGACGCGAGGTCCCACAAATGAAGCTGCATCCCGCGAACGAAGCCGCGACCTGATTTCAGTTTTTGAACCAGGCAGGTCCATGTTTTGTCCTTGTTGAGGTGTGGGTCGATCCTCTTGGGGCACTCCTAGTCAACCTATTATTATATATTTATTTTCATAGGAGTCTAGGGTTAGTTTTTCGTGTATTTTGTATCGGGGCAGTCTCCGAAGTCTCTTTTTTCTCTTCGAGGGCTGTATCCTAGGATTACCGATGGTGTTTCAGTTGTATCTTGGTCTCCAGGTGGTGATTATCTTCCTTATGCCCTTCACTATCCTCTCCGTGTCGCTGCCAGCCGCCCTCCATCACTGTAGCCCCCAGAACAACGCTTGTTTGCTATTTTTTTGGCAGATTTGCTCCTTCCAGCCCTTCCTCTTTGCCGTCATTGCTGTGTCAACCCCCCATCTTCTCTGTTGCTGCTGTCCAACCCTTCTTTTCTGTTGCTGCCACCATTTCAACCCTCCCTTATTGCCATCACCCTGGATAGGCCTCCCACATCGCTCCTTGTTGTTTTTCTGTTGTCCGACACTGACGAAACAACTACCTTACTGTTATATGCTTGCCAACCGCCTTTCCACCCCGCACCACCTTCCAAAACCCTCAATAACCACCTCCACCATCCCAAAATCTACATTAGTTGTAGGGTTTGTGATGTCTATTGCTATTTCAGATTTTTGGGTGTCGAGTTGTATTTTTCCTTTCAGATGTATTGGTTGTAATTGTCTATTTGCTTCAGTAGTAATATTTGTTTTCTTATATATTGTAGGTTAACTTTGGTATCATTTGGTACCAGAGCTAGCCATTCCACATCGCTCATTGTTGTTTTTTTGTGCCCGACACTGGCGAAACAACCACCTTATTGTTATATGCTTGACAACCGCCTTTCCACCCTCGCACCACCTTCCAAAACCCTCAATGACCACCTCCACCATCCCGGATTTCACGCTGGCTTTAGTGTTTGTGATGTCTGTTGCTATTTTAGATTTTTGGGTGTCGGGTTGTATTTTTCCTTTCAAATGTATTGGTTATAACTATCTATTTGCTTTCAGTAATAATATATACTTTTCTTTATTATATTGTAGATTAACTTCAGTATCATTTGGTATCAGAGCTAGTCTATCCGTAGTCCTATCCTACATCCATCCTGATACCGGAGGAGAAAACCCATATAACTAAAGAAACACATATTATTACCGAATTTGAAATTGATTACAATGACTCTTCAAAATATGAAATAAACGACAGACAAATATAAAGACACAAGCCAACACCTCGAAAGTGTATCAAGGGCAGTGGAGGTTGGCCCAGTGGATCCGGGGGCTTGGGGATAACAAGTGTGGATACCGGAGAGGGGCTGACAGGGGTTAGAAGGTAAACTAAAGGAGGGATGAAACAGGTTAAGGTGACGAGAAGGTTTGTTGGGTGGCTGGGAGGTAGGTTGGAAGGTGGGGTAGTAAGCTTGGAAGATGTGCAACAACGAGGAAGGTTCGTCAACACTTTCAGATGGTGGACAACGAGTGGGGGAAGCACTGTCAGTGATGGGAAAGGTCTGGACAACAAGCTAGACTGTTGGAAGTGGGTCGGCTAAGTGCTGGGAGGAATTCTGGGCAGGCGGACAATAAGATTGGGTTGTTCAGGAAGGGCAGCTGATTGTTGGGATGGAGTATGGGGAGTTGCGGCCTGTTGGGAGAAGGCTGGCAGCATGTTGGATGGAGGACAACAATCGATGGTTGTTGGGGAAGAGGAGTGGTGGCTTGTTGTAGGGTCGGGAAGAGGGTGGATAGTAGCAAGAAGGGTGGAAGGATAGATGAATATCTCATCCGGGTCGAGCTACAATTGGAGCACCACCCGGGCCTGTGAAGACGATCACCACCTTGGATGAGGGACGGCCAAATCTTTACTCGATGTCATATACAACCCTCGAAAGAAAAAAAATACCAAGGCTAAAACCTGATTTTAGATATAAAAAACACGACCCCTAACTTTAAGCACACATTTCATATTTATGAAGAGGCTATACTTATTTTAGGTAATGAAAATAAGGATGGAGAATAGAATATAATCAGTTTTTTCAGATTTTAGGAAAGGATTTAAAATAGAAAAGTTCTTAGGAAGGAAAGATTGAGGGGGGAGAGAAAGGAAATTTGAGGAAAGAAGGAGGAAGAAAAGGAAATCAAAATGAAGGAAAAAGGGAAGGAGTGAAAGGAAGAAGGGGAAGGAGAGGGCGCGGCCCCCCTCCCTTGATGACCGGTTGGTCCTCCCCCGAGCTCTACGTTAGTCTCCTGAGGTTGGAGGGGCTTTTACTTCATCTGTCGAAGCTTTTAGTTCTCTGTGGCCGTTCCTGGATCCCATTGATGATTGCCCTGACTCCCAAATCATCTGAGGAGTTTTTCCCATCTTCGAGCATACCTCCTTATCGCCTCGTTCTGGTTTGGCATAATCTGAGTTGAAGGCACACATCGACGTAATTTCTCCTTTGCCAAATTTTGAGCAAGTAAATATCTCATATGCTTCTCATCTATGACAAGTTGGGCCTCAGCAGGTTTAAGGGTTTCTAAGAGTTTGGTTGATGGATGATTCTTATTATCTTCTGAGTCTTCCCTCTGACTATTGGAGTTTTGGAAAACTAACTTCTTTTGATTTGTTCCAATTACACGAGCTTGACCCTGACTTTTAATCTCTTCATGTGGAACACTAGAGGGCTAGAAGTGTGACCGCCCGTGAAGCTTTCAATCGGTCTTTACCAAGTCCATCCACTGAAATTTTAAATTCTGACATCTTCTGATCAATGTGACCTTTGTATAGCTCAATAATAAGTTTTCCATCTTTTAGGAGAGTAGGAATCACAATCTCATAAAAAATCACATGCTTCTTTTGATCACATGGAGAAAAGACATCGAATGTATCCACTAATAATGGAGTTCCCCGGGGAAGATGTCATCGAATAAAAAATTCTCATTTGAACCGCTCTTCAATGTCTGCGTTGTTCTCACCCCATGTTTCAACAACGTCCTGCTTCGTGAAATAGATCACTCTCCTGAATGTGCATTCTATTTCCTCATGTCTGAATCCGTGGCACTTGCAACATTTTATGGCCGCGACAGACTTGCAGATTGGTTTTGCTAGCTAATAGTCCGAGGGGGGGTCGCTTGGTGATATGGTCTCTTCTCTTTGGAAACTAGAGTTTGCAACTTTTGCGGTAGTAAGTTGGTAGGGATCGCCGTTGTGTTCCTGCTTCATTTTCATATTTCTCATTTTTCCCTTCGACCTTCCAGATCATGATCAATGGTAATTTCCCATTGGATTTTTTCTTCAATATCCACAGGTCTCTGTTGGACTTGATAGGCTCAGACATATTTTTTCTTGGCGGCGTAGTTGACGGTTTTGGGATCTGTGGAAGGAATGAAAGAAGAAACAAAGAAAGAAGAGAAAATAAAATACACGAAATAAAGAACAAAAAAAATTTGGTGTGGTGGAATGGGTAGGGGCAGATGCTAGAACCCTAGGATGAGACTAGGATTGAGCTAGCTCTGATACCAAATGATACATGAAGAGAAAACCTAAACCACAAAAGAAACACAAATTTTATTATCGAATTTGAAATCTATTACAAGGACTCTTCAAAACATAAAATAAACAATAAACAAACACAAAGACACAAGACAACACCTCGAAAGTGTATCCCAAGTGCGGTTGAGGTTGGCCAAGTGGATCCGGAGGCATGGGGACAACAAGTGTAGATGCGGGAGAAGGTCAACAAGGGTTGGGAGGTGAACTAGAGGAGGGAGGCAACAGGTTAAGGTGGCTGGAAGGTTTGTTTGGCGGTTGGTAGGTAGGTTAGAAGGTGGGGTAGCAAGCTAGGAAGGTGGGGTAGCAGCAATGAAGTCTCTTCAACATATTCGGAGGGTGGACAACGAGCGAGGAAGTGCTGGCAGCGATGGGAAAAGCCTGGACAGGGCGAACTGTTGGAAGTGGGACGGTTGAGTGCTGGGAAGAATTCTGGACATGTGGACAACAAGATTGAGTTGTTCAGAAAGGGTGGCTGAGTGTTAGGATGGAGTATGAGGAGTTGCGACCTTGCTGGAAGAAGGCTGTTAGTAGGTTGGAGGGAGGGCAGCAGCTGGCGGTTGTTGGGGAAGATGTGCGGTGGCCTGCTATAGGGCTGAAAAGTGGGTGGACAGCAGCTGGAAGAGTGGAAGGATAGATAAATATCTCGTCGGGGTCAAGATGCAGCTGGAGCACCACTCTTACACGTGGAGACGATCACTACCTCGGACGAGGAACAACCGGAGCACTACCTTGACATCGGATACAACTGTCGAAGGGGAAAATACCAAGGCTAAAATCTGATTTCCTATATCAAAAGCAAGACACCCCTAACTCTAAGCACATCATCCCATATTTTTAAAGAGGATAGACTTATCTTAGGTATTGAAAATAAAGAAGGAGAATAAAATATATTTAGGTTTTCAGATTTTAGGAAGAGATTTAAAATACAAAAGTGCTTTGGAATGAAAGGTTAAGAGGGAGAGAAAAGAAATGTGAGGAAGGAAGGAGGAAGAAAAGGAAAAGAGAGAGGAAGGAAAAAGGGAAGTAGGGAAAGTTAGAAAGGGAAGGAGGGGGCGGCAACCCACCCTCCCTCGAGGACCAACCGCTCCTCCTTCGACCCCCGCTTCACATCATACATAGCCCTACCTCCAACCAAAATTTTTCTGTCGCCCTACATCACTCCTACACACCTTCCACCTCCAAAGCCTAATTATGTTGCTGAAGAGACAATAGTAGGAAACCGGATCGAGGGAAAAATGTACAATTTCGCTTATGAGGAATCCACAAATAGGTGTCTAGGAGATTTCTAGGCTAGGGAGGATACATAGATGGAAATCCTCCAACTGTAGTAAAGGTTTGCTGCTATGAAGAGGAGACCATCCAAAGGGTTCACACAAAATTCTATTCAATTTTCGAGATGAAGAACTATTACTCCAAAAATTTGGCATGAAATATTGGAGAAGCCATATTTTTTAAGTAAATATGGAATTTCCCTATTTTGATGGTCACATGAGATCTTAGTTGCTTCCATGGAGAATAGAGAGAATGGAGTTGGAAATAAGTTTGTGCATAATGATGCCCAAATCCGGATTAGTTCATTGAATGACTCTGGATCTTGGAATGCGTCTATGAGTGCTAGGACGTCCCCATAGTTGGAATGGTAAAACTAGTCACCAACAAGTTTAGGAATGGTGCATCTCAATGATGAGCGAACTTGAAGATTCTTTGAAATAAAAAAGAGAAGAGTAAAATTATTACCTGATCCAAGATGAAAAGGGAAATGCAGCGCGAGTACCTACTCGCACAATCAATGTATCACTTGCACACCCAAAAGTCCTAATTTAGCTTAACGACCAATTAAGCACCAAATTGTGTGAAGAAATACCAATTAAGCACCAAATTGTGTGAATAAATACCAATTAAGCACCAAATTGTGTGAATAAATTCTCAGCTAATGGTTTCGATCGCCACTGTTCTGTTGCCTTAAGGAATGGATTGAGGTCATGCACCAAACGCCCATTTATGATTTCATGGCTTATAAATGCGATTCACTTGGATTTCTTGATTTTATTTCTTCTCTTGATAAGTATAGATTCCAAACAAAATTCATGAAGGTCTCACAATTTCCAAGTGGATGAAAGCTGTAACGGAAGAAACCTTGTATTTATGAAAGAATGGTACATGAAAAACTAATGAAAATTACACCAAAAAAATAATCATTGGGATGTAAATGTTTCTTTTCAGTCAACTAAGTAGATGGAGAATTGATAAATTTAAATCTTGACCTGTTGCAAAAAGGTACCCTCAACCATATACTATTTATTGACTATCTACAAATTTTCTAGTTGTTGCTAATTCAACAAAATTTAAAATTTGCTCACTTTTTGCAAATTTGGATTCACTTTACATCAACCTGACTCAAAAAATATTGATATTTTTAACGGGACCTCGAGAAGGAAGTTCACATGAAGATCCCATATATATTAAAAAAAATTCTAGAAACAGCAATAGGTTATGTTGACTTAGAAAAACTATGTATGGCCTAAACAAATCTCCTACTGACAACTTCAGCAAATTCTCTAAATATGTTGAGAAGTATGGGTTCGCTAATATTCAAAATGATCATATTATTTATCAAATGCTCACTTAAATGGAGAAATAAAGATGATTTTGATCCTGGATGTGGATCATATTATATTGATTGTTGATTTTGAGGAAGCACTTACTAAAATAAAATGCTTTTTGGAAAGAGAATATTTTGTAAAAATTCTTGATATAGAAGTGACATGATCAATGGAAGATATTTTTATTTCTCAAATGAAGTGTATTTTTTATCTACTACAAAAAAACTGAAATGCTTAGGTGTAATCTACTAGAAACTTTAATGGATATAATAAAGAGAATTGGAATCACCACTAATTGCATGCTCATTGATAAAGGTTGGTATCAATGCCTTGTGGACGAAATCATTTTACTCTTTCTTACCCATCCTGATATTAGGTTTTTTATTAGTGTAGTAAATTAATATATGAATAAAACCTATGAAAACCACAGGAGTTGGTAATTGCCTTATAAAATACCTCGAAATGACATCAAGAAAATGTATGAAAAAAGTGGTAACATGGAGAAATAAAAAATAGTATGTGATCTTAAAAAGGCCTAAAGCGGAATATATGACAGTGCTCATGGTACTTATGAAGTAATATATTGAATCATCTTCCTCAATGAAAAAGGTTATGAAGGAATATTGTTAAAAAATACTAAAAGAATTAAATTCTTGAGTAAAAAAGATCTCCAGTTGTGTATTGTGACAGCATACTGTTATAAGTAGTACAAAAAATTGTCCATGATGATGCGACTATACATATTAAGACAGACTGACATTTCATTTTAGAAAAATAATGAAAATGAAAGTGACCAACTAAATTATATTCCAATAAATTCTTAAACTACAGCTATTCTTACGAAGGCTTCAAGAAGTTAGACATGATTAACATATACATCTCAGGGGGGAGCATTGAAATAATTTGTGGCCAAGATCTTGTCATTTACAACAACCCAACAATATGTGAGCATGATTTTATCTACAATAGTCTAATAATCATAGACATTAGCTTTCCGTTTGCGATAATTCAATTTCCCCAAGGACCAAATAGGCTGGCAAGACACAGTTCACATTGTTGGTTACTTTGTTTCATATTTTATTCCTGTACAATGTACTTTTTATTTGCCGTGTACAGTTGTATACGACATACCTTGGGCCATCTCAATATGTAAATATAGGTGGCAGTCATGAGGTATAGGAGAGCTCTTAAGTGAGAATTCTTCCAACTTCCCTGGAAGAGCCGAAATCCTTGTAATAATTTATTTAGAAAAATAAAATCACGAGGTTTTTCCTCTTCTCCTTTTGGTCTCTACCTCTTCACCTGTTCTTCTCTTTTCACATTGCTCTTTCCTAGGCGGGATGACTCACAGATATATCAGAATCCAGCAATTACTATTATGCTAGCAAAATTTTTTTATCTTCATTCAAGTCCAAATTCTTAAGATTATTGGCTTGTCAACTAAATATTCTTTGTCCTACTTTATTGATCACTTCGTTACCATCGTAAACTAAGGGACAAATGATACTTTGGTTCATTATACTCATGGACATGCATGCACTGAACTTGGTGCATTCATTTTTAGATAAAATTATGCAGGCATTGCATAGTTCCCCTAATTTGCTTTAGAATGAAGGAACTTTTTACTCATCCCACTGTTTTACCTATTATTGACAGATTGTACACTGGAAAAATCATTTGAAATTTCCAGAAAATGCAAAAATTTCTCTTGAGGCGAAGGATCTCATCTCTAGACTACTCTGCGATGTTGAACATAGGCTTGGCAGTCGGGGAGCTGACCAAATAAAGGCAAGAAGTCAGCTTACCCGGCCCCACCCTTTTTTTATTGAAGTCTAGATATTTGACTTTGCTAATGTTGCTTCAATCTATTTCTTCTCAGGCTCATCCATGGTTTAAAGGTGTAGAATGGGATAAGCTGTATGAGATGGATGCTGCATTTAAACCTGAGGTTAACAGCGAGCTTGACACTCAGAACTTTCTGAAGTTTGATGAAGTATGATGATTTTGTCGATCTATATAATAGCCTATTTCTTACTGGTAGATGCCCTGCATAATTCGTTTTCCCATTTGGTTGCATGGTCTCTCTCGTCTATATTTGTCTTGGTTTGTTTATATTTGTTGTGTAATTTTTCCTCATTTGTATGTCAGCGTTGTCCTAAAAATTTAGTATTTGATAGGTTGTTAGATATTGAGCTCTACCAAAGGATTCTCTTATGTTAAATAAATAATTTTAAGAATAAAATTTTAAAAAAATTAAGAATAAAATTGTGTTTCACTGCTCAAATTCTAATGATAAATTATTTTATCAAGTATTTTTTCTTTGTTTGATGTATCATATACCAGTTGGATCCTCCTCCAGCAAGGACGGGTTCTGGACCCTATAGGAAGGTAAGATCTTTCAATCTAGCAATGTGCTTTCAAAAGCTATCAACCTTGTAAAATGCCTTCCTTTGCCCTTTTCTGTACATTGATGCGAAATTCGGATGTTCTGATTGGGTATTTCTTTGTTTGGGCATTTAGCAAGAAAATTCTAGCACGGATTCATTCATCATGGTCTTCTTCATCATCTTCAAGTTTTTTGTATTTGATCTTTTTAGTACATGCATAGTTGTTGATTTTGTTTGCAGATGTTACTAACTCCTAAAGATTTAAGTTTTGTCGGATATACCTACAAAAATTTTGAGGCTGTCAAAGGTGTACATCAGTCTAAAGGTACCCTATTTGCACTATATATGCTTTAAGATTGTTGCACTGGATTCTTTATATTTTCTATCTCAAGAAACTCCTTAAACCAGCTTATCCCACTGTAGCAAACTCTTTTCTTACGTTCAGAACCTTTTTCTGGAAGCTGAAATTAAACATTCTATTGTTTGATGCTACTTTCCTGTGTTATTGGCTTTTCTAAACATGAATATTAATTTTTTCCTCCATTTTCTTCTTTTAGAGAAGGTGGTGCAGTTTATTCATATTTTTAAATTTGTCTAGTTTAATTTTATTATGTAAGCAAGTTATTAAGGTAGTGATTAGGGCTAAATTTTCATGGTCTCAAATTATACAGATGGATGAGTTAGTTCCAGGTTAATATTTCTTTCAGGAAACTTCTCCCGTGCTTCCAATTTTATGGAACTCTTCTTATTGACAGAGGGAGCATATTAAGGGTTGTAGAATCTTGGAAAATTAAGGAGAGGAGAAATATTTTTTTAGCTGCACTCGAAAGTGCTAAGGGCAGGAATTTGCCTCTTATTAAAATAAACCTCTATTTATAATAGGTGATCATAACTAAAATAATAGAACAACTCTACCTAAAAAAATATATATATCAGAACAATCCTAAAGATTGCGACACTTTTACTCCTTACAATTTGGTAAAAGTTATAGTGCATATGATAAGAACACACGAGCATAAGTTATGAAATATAACCCTGACGTGAAAACATGAAGAACAGAAGTTCCAATAAATGATCCACGATCAGATATAATGTAGAAATCTGAGAAGAATTTCTGGAGAATTTGGTTGAGATATCTTAGGAAACTTTTGATTATTTTATTCCCTTCCTATGCTGTCTTTTTTTTATATTTTAGAATTAGCTCTTTTCTTATTTTAGGTTATATATATTTGTTATGTTTATAAATTAGGAGAGATTGCTTTTCCTATATATATATATATATATATATATATATATATATATTATATATATATATATATATATATATATTGAAAAGTCTGAGGACTGATTTTATTGAAATAGAAAAAATGCATAAATGTTGTATGAGAGAGCCCAATAAAGGCACCCTACCCATACTATACTAAGCACAATACTGCCCCAACATAAAAATACAGATAGACTCAAAAAATTTAAAACATGCAGAAAAAAAGTAGCTAGGGACGAGTCAGTTTAGTCATGTATCTTCTTCTAGTTTTAGGAGCGGAGCCAGATAACAAACTTTGAAGTGACGTGTCATTGCCAGGAGTAACCAAAGTATCATCCATTAAGTTTCCAAGTTGGAGTGTGCCCCGTCTTCTTCTTCCGCCGAGAAGTGTAAACCTGTCATTCTTCATCTGAAGACTGACTCATGTAATCCTCGATCTAATTAGATATTAGAACCGCTGTAGAAGGAAAGACGATACTTGGCATATATATATAATCAATAGAGAATTATTCCTCTCCAAATTAGTTCTCTACATGACATAAAAGCATTGAAAACAAACCCGAGCTTTCCCTACCGCTGGAAATCCTCTCCGCTGGCTTGCAGCCGGTCAGATTCTCCATGTTGCTTTTCCCATAGCAGGCTCTTACCTGTAGGTTCCTAGCCATACTCTCTCTGCTGTCTTCCAAAGCAGAGTAGCCCAACTTACATCTGTACACAGGAAAGTCATGCCCTAAGCAGAGCACAGCCGCAGTAAACTCCTTCCCGAGCAAACCGAGGAACTGCAAGAATTCTGTCGGCCTCACAAATGCCATTCCCTGCGGCCTCCTTTCTCCATTGTTTATTCCTGCAAGCTATCCAGCAGGTTTTCTTACAGCTGCATGACCTCCTTTTTCTGCTTCTGCTCTCTACAGCTGCCAGCTTGCTTGCCGGCTCCTTGCAGGCCATTTTTTCTTCACTGTCTTCCACCAGAGCAGCCACTGTCTTCCGCCAGAGCAGCTACAGTCTTTCCTTCCTTTTTCTGCTGTTTTTCTCCTATGTCTTCCTTTAGGCCATCCGCCAAAGCTTCTCCCTGCAACCCCTAGTATCGTAATTCTCCTTGCAGCCTCTCCAGCTTTCCTGACAAGCATACGTTCATCAGCTCCTCCAGCAGCACAAGTGGTCAACTTTCTTCTTGCAACTAGCAATAGGTTAAATTTGAATCCTTCACCGCTGAACAACTTAAAGTACAAAAAAAAATTCTTAGAAGTAATTCAAAACAACCCACCAACTTCTTGACACACCAAGGTAATATATCATTCTATCATCTTGCCAGTAATGAGAGATTAAGAACTTGGATTATAGATTCAGGAGCCTCCAATCATATAACCAGAGACATCAATACTCTAGTCAACTATCAAGAGACTTATACATCTAGATCTATTAGACTTGTAGAGGAATCACACTAAAAATGGCTGGAAAAAGAGATATGAAGTCCTCTCGGGATATTAATCTCTCCTCTATTTTATTTGTTCCATAGTTGAATTATAATTTGATTTTAACAACAAGCTTATTCTTGATATAACTGTACAACTAAATTTTTTGCACACTTTTGAATTTCAGATAGTGAACTTGGGGAAAATGATAGGCGGTGCTGAAATGCATCAAGATTTATACCCACTCAAAGAAAATCTCTCTATACAAAAATGATCTCACCTCCAATTTTTACCTCTAATTTTTGAGTCGGTTGAGTCTATATCAGTCAAAAAATAGATCATGTTATGGCATTGTCGTATGGATCATCCAAATTTCAATTGTATTTCAAAGTTTTATCATCTTTTATTTATCTATAAAAATTCTAGTTCTTATCAATGTGAGGTTTAACAACTTATCAAACACACTCAAAATAGTAATCCCATGGCCCAATATAAATCCTCACACTCTTTTTCCTTCACAGAGATATTTGACGACCTTCAAAGGTGAAAACTCTAAGTGGGGCTAGGATAATTTGTCTTATTTATTGAAAATTACACTAGAACTACTTTGGTGTTCCTAATACAACAACAATAAGCCTTTATCCCACAAAGTGGGGTCGGCTACATGAATTATTTTTTTCCATTACGTCCTTTTGAGTGTCATATTTTCCTTTAATTCGAACAGATTAAGATCATTTTTTATATAATGTATCCAAGTCTTTTTAGGTCTACCTCTGCCGAATGAAGGATAAAATCTAAAACCTCCTAAATCTTTCAAACTTTTCATAACATGATTAAAGCTCAATTCCAATGCAAAGTATATATCCTCAAATGTCATAATGCCAAGGAGCATTTCAATTCCATTATTGTGTTATATCTTTTAAAAAATAGAATTATCCATGTGAGTTCATGTATTGATACCTGTCGGTTATTTTTTTTTCGAAAGTAAGATTTTAAAATTAAATTGGAATTTTATATATATATATATATATAATGTAATTTTGATTTTGTGAAAATGGTATTTTTTATTTTTTGAAAATGATGAGACTGAGTAGACCTCATATATCTAATAGTTTAAACAGCTGAGCACGATACCATAAATGATATATCATCTTGAATGATAGACATATCACTTATTGGTAGGCTTAACTATCTAAACTTAAAAGTTTATGACTCAATTTTTGTCTGCGAAATTTATAGCCGACAAATTCTCCTATCTAATACATAGATTAGATAGGGTTTAGATTAATCTGAGTTCTTAAATTTTCTATAGGAGCAAGCCCCTATAGTTAATTACATCTTAGACAACCGAAGTTACCTAAGAAAACTCTCGATAATAATTAGAGGTTTCGTCTTCAAGAATTCAACGTTAAAGTTTTCACGATTGTTCATAAGAAAAGTCAAATGGGATAGGTTCAAATAAGAACAATTATTTCCATAATCCAAAGAAGTGAAAAGTAGAAGATGTCGAAGATACTGAATAATATTTAGTGACATCTCAAACTAATCTACAGTTTGGTTTTACGTTTTTGAAAGCGAAATTATTTGATGTTTCAGTCCTGTGAGTTATTTAGATATTCGAGACTTGTATTTGTACGTCATATGCAAAAAGTCCGAGAAAATGTGAAGATTTGTCATACTAAATGACGAACTCGAAATCCTAAAAAGTTTAGGACTTATATCGTACGATATATAAAAATCGTAGAAAGTCCTAAAAGATAATGTGAGGATTTACGTCGTACCAAGTAAACAACCTTGACGTCCTATAGGTATGTTATTTAAATCTATCGAGGTTCTGCATAAGCTCATCCTTCCGTCTTTGGTAGTTGTCTCGGTCGTTGTCCGGAGATGAATCGTCAACAGACCACGTCGTCGTCTCGTTCCGAGAAGAGGAGAGAGAGAAGAGAGAATAATAAAAAAAACCATGCCTCAAATGGCCTATCCTAGGGATTGCACAAGCATATTAGAAAGGTAGCAGCTAAAGCATGAATACTGACAAATGTATACAGTACAACAAAGAACAGACAAAGAGACTATGTTGTAAGATGCGGTAAGAAAATGCATGAGACATGTAACGAAGTACAATAC
The DNA here is from genome assembly GCA_003013225.1 of Phalaenopsis aphrodite. Taxonomy (NCBI): domain Eukaryota; kingdom Viridiplantae; phylum Streptophyta; class Magnoliopsida; order Asparagales; family Orchidaceae; genus Phalaenopsis; species Phalaenopsis aphrodite. The sequence continues at coordinate 716,462 of NEWO01000318.1, forward strand.
AATACAAAATAAGAAGAAGTATGCAGAAAATAAAGTACGAAAATTAAATAAATAAAAGCGTACCTGATCAAATTCTGCTAAAGCTTCAAAACATATTGCAATTGTATGATATAAATGGGTCAGGTAAACATTTGCAGATTATAAAAGAAAAAATTAAATGATGAACATATGAAAGTCTCAAGATGGGATAGCAGATTTCAATTTGGGGATATGCTCAGACTAGACCCTTTTTCTCTCTATCTCAATCCCACAGGCAACTGATATATCGAGGTCAACCTATCAATATCAACAAGAGACCATCAACAAATCACATTTATAATCAGACAGTCTTAAACCCTATTATTTAGTGAATATGTGAATAGAGCAGTATTTGAACCTCTCGAAGTGTGGTGTACCTATATGTGAAATGTAGTATCTGAACTCATTGAAATATAGTGTATGTGTATGTGAATGCAGGATCTATCGTGCAGGTCATAGTGTGTGAACTGCATAGTGTGTATGAGTGTAGTATATATTTCTCGTGCAAGTGTAATATTTGTGTAAAACCCGTAGTATCTATATATGATATATAATATCTGTCGTGCAGAATGTAGTGTGTGGATATAGTGTCTGCAGTATAAAAAAGTTATATGATAATACTTAGATCCATCAAACAAAGATATGTGGTGTATCTATATGTGGTGTGCAAGATGTACTGTGTGATGTATGAAATGTATATGTGAGTGATATCCAATGTATACATGTATTATTCAGGATATGGTGTCTACAGTGTAGGGTCGTATATGTTCTTTTGTGAGTGTAATATCTGTGCAGTGTCTGTAGCATTTGTTCTTTTGTGAGTGTAGTATCTGTGTAGTATTTGTAGTATCTGTTCTTTTGTGATTACCGATTCTCGAAGCTTTTGAAAAAGGGTTAGAGCTGTTAATGATCTAGGAGTGAAAAGGCATCGCACTAATTGAATATTGATTTTATATTTCAGCTATAAACTAAGTTGTCCAATGGTTATCTTGCATCATTGTCTGTTACCCCTCGTCTCGAACTAATAGGCCACCTCAATATTTCATATGCTCATTCAACAAATTTTGTATATATATTTCATATCAAGGAAATGGGAGAAGCAATCGTTTAAGCCTTTCTATAACATCTATCTTCTACCTTATGTTCAAACTTTAGCATATACATATCATTATTGTAAACCCCATGAACTTTCCAGAAAGAAATGTGCTTGCATTCTTGTATTATCAAATTCAAATCCACACAATTGATATAAGTCGAAAGCCAATTCCAACAACCTCTAAGGATCAAGTAAATATTCCTCCAAAGTTTCAACTTATGCATCTCTTCAAATTCTACTTTAACATGCTGACAAATATCACCAAGTTAAATGTATATTAAAGAATAATAATAGATTTACATGCATACCATTTAATTCTCGGGCAGCAAGAAAAAAAAATGAGATAACATAAATTTTAAATAAATATTTTCAGGTAAGGCAACAGAGAAGCTCACGACTAAGGAACACCAAAAGGAAATATCAACCTACACCCACACCTAAAAGAATAACAGAAAGACCGACGACCAGAGGAAGCAATCAAGGGATAATTAAATCCCAAAATAAGTTCCAAAAAAATTTTAGAATAAAACCAAATTTTCATCAACATATATATTTTGAATAAGGAATAACAGGAAGCAAAATCTAGCCTCAAGATCAAGTGTCCAAAGCATCAAAATATCCAATGTATACACTCGAATAAAGGGACAACAGAGAAAAAAAACAAGACACTAAACAGCTATTCAAAGCACCAAACAACTCCAATATTTATTCAAATAAGAGCAGCAATAGCAAATCCAAAGTATTATGTGAAAACCCGAAAATGATAATCGATGTGTATTCAAATAAGATAACAAGAGGAGTAAGAACTACAGCTCCAAATATATATTCCAAACATAAAAAAATTTCTAACAGATATTCAAACAAGGAAAAGTAAAGAGAACCAAAACCGAATTCCAAATGCATTTCCAAAAATTCCCGAACAAAGGGGGCAGCAAGGAGAATCAAACCGAGCCCCAAATGACCATCCAAGTCATTAAAACTGATCTCAAGCATGTATTTAAACAAGAAACAGCAAAGAGAACCAAAATGAATTCCAAATGTATTTCCAACAATTCTCGAACAAAGGGGGCAGCAAGGAGAATCAAATCGAGCCCCAAATGACCATCCAAGTCATTAAAATTGATCTCAAGCATGTATTTAAACAAGAAACAGCAAAGAGAACCAAAATGAATTCCAAATGTATTTCCAACAATTGTCGAACAAAGGGGGCAGCAAGGAGAATCAAACCCAGCTCCAAATGACCATCCAAGTCATTAAAATGTTTCCAATGTTGAAGCTCAAATAAAGAGAGCTACAAGAAACATAATTGAACTTCCACATAAAAGCTAGATCAAATCCAGCAAACAACCAAAAGGAATAGGCCATCAACAAGCCAAAACCGAGCCACCAAATGACTATCCAACTCATTAAAATATTTCCAGTATTGAAGTTCAAATAAAGAGAGCTACAGAAAATATAATTGAGCCTTCAAGACTAAATGAACCCACAAATCTTCATTACGAAATAGAGAATCAATCGAGAAGTTCAAAACAAAACCTCCAAGATCAAACGAAATCAAATGCCCAACCCAGGAGCTCAACACAAAATTTCCTGTGAATCAAATCAATCCAAGAATTTCCATGTTAAAGCAATGCAACAAGAAAATAATAGTCAAAAGTACTCAAATATTTCTTAAGATTTTTTTTTATATGTCTTTCCAGCAGACTTCTAAAATCTACTACATTATCTCCAGCATTAATAAGTAAAGGCAGCCATGATATAGATATTCACGAGGAAACTTTGTTTCCTCATCAAAGAGATGATCAAACTGAAATATCACTTCCATTTGCTCTATCCATTTCATAATTCATAAGAGATTATCACATAGACAACTAATCCAAAGATTAAACAACATTCTTGAAGTAAATGAAACCTGACCTTAACTCCTTGTTAACGCAAGAACGAGAAGAGTAAGAAAATTCTGAAACAGAAACTTCCAACAGAGAAAGAACTCTCAACACTGTGGTTCTCCAAAATCTTCAAAGAAGAATCGCAGCCCAATCTTCTTCAAGAACTCGAAAAGAGAGCTGAATTTCTTGCTAGCTTAAGAAAGGAGAGGGTGGGGGAGAAATTGCAAGTAAGAACGCTTCCAAACAGGAAAAAAGCAGCACTATATCTTTTCCAAATTTCCAAGAAAAAAAAATTGCATCTCCTCTTCCCCTCATATGGGGTATTTATAGCCATCGAGAGGGCCAGAGCTCACCGGCGGTAAAAAAAAAGGAGGTGACAAGAAACACCTCAAAGGGCAAATAGAACATTCAAATTCAAGAACAAACAGGTTACCAGACTCGTTTAGGCGGGAAAGTTCGTTACGACAGGCTACCGGCGAGGCCACCGACGACGAAGACTCGGAAAGGGAAGGGATGACCGACAAACCGGCAAGAGACTCCACGGCTCGGCTAGGGCAAAGAACAGAGGCGCGAGGGAATTTAGATTTTTAGGTTTTAAAAGATTATGTTTTATATAAAAAAAACTTTATCAAATATATTTTTATTTTATTAAAGAAAATATTAATAAAATATTAAATTTTGTGTTATCCACTCGCGCTCGGAGCCCCGACAAAATGGGTGTCCTCCCTAGCTAAAATCGATGTCCTGGACGCAATAGCGCATTTCGTTTCATCATCCGGAGTCATCTGGATATAGTCATCAACGATCGTGCCAAATTAAATTTGATTTGTAAGTGGCGCGACAAACGAAATTATTTTTGGCCCAATCAGAGCCGTTTAACAAGTAAGATGAAAATATTGACCGGTTCTCGCATAAGCAACAACCAAAGTCAAATACGACGCTCGCAGTGGCAAGTCAAACAACGCACGCGCCACAGTGTCCACCTACGTCTTTCAATTTGAGCTTCAATATGTCGGTTTTTCGATCGACTCAATTGAATATTGGGGATCTGAAACCGTCCATATGAAACTGCAAAGAGCGAAGAAATGACTTGAATTTCTAAGGGGTGTGAGTCCCAGTCTAGTCCTCTAAGAGAGTCAAAACAGGAAAATTTTAAGGTTAGATCCTAGGGTATCTAGAGAAGAGGAAAAGAAGACCTCCAAAATGAGGTCAACAATACCCACAACAAAATGGGATAACTGTGAGAAACAACAAACAACTCCTTGAGGCATCCACTTAATTATGATGTCACGTTAAGTTCCAACATATTTTTGGGGGGAAACAGTTCTTATCGTAACATACCTTATCAATCGAATGTCTAGCCATGTACTTAACTTCAAAACACATCTTCATGTTTTGATGATTACCTATTCTCACATCAGAGCTTTTTCTCATACTATACCATTTAAAATATTTGAATGTGTATCATTTGTTCACGTCCATTCCTATAATTGCACAAAACTTGACCTTAGATCTATCAAGTATATTTTTCTTGAGTATGTCACCAACAAAAAGAGCAAAGTGCTACTTTGCTATTGCCAGAAAATACAACTCCATGGATGTCACTATTTTTGAAAATCAATTCTACTATCCCAAATTTTTTGTTCAGGGAAAGTGTGCAAATGAATATCAATTTTGGGATCCACTTGATAACACTTATACGGCCTCACCTCCTACTCCACCTAGACCTACTATCCTCCCCAACTAACGCAATCAACCCAATCTAAACTCTATAACAAAGAACGTGTGTACACAAGGAGAAAAAAAAAACCTTGAGAAAGTGGAAAACAATTTGCAATGACATAACTACTCAAACTAAAACTTGAGTCCGCTTTCACATGAAATTTCGAGTAATGAGTCTAATATTAATGAGTTATCCCTATCCTCTTTTGATGCCAATGGCGAAGAAAGCTACATTAGATATCAATTTAGGAGTATTGAGCTTATGGAAAGCTATTCTCATTCTAAAAAGCTTTTGTTTCTAACATTAATAATATGCATATTCCTAAATAATTTTAACGAAGCTCTTCAAAATCCAGAATGGGGGAAAGCAGTTGAAGAAGCGATTTGTGTACTAAAGTTTAATGGTGCATGAATTCTTACTAGAATCCCTTAGGATAAGAATTCGGATGAGTGCAAATGAGTGTTCAACATCAAATACGAAGCTGATTGGGGGTATTAAGAGCTTCAAAGCCAATTTGTTGCAAAAGGTTCACTCAACCCCATGTGATCGACTATCAGAAGAAGTTCATCGAAGCTGCCAAACTTAACGCTTTCAAAGTTAACCTTTCAGTAGCAATTAACAAGAAATGTGAACTATATCAACTTTATATAAAAAATGTCTTCCTGAATGGGGATTTGGAAGAAAAAGTGTATATGAAGATACTACCAAGACTTGAGAATGATTCCAACAAAAATTTAATATGCAAACTCGGGAATTCTCTTTATTGGTTTAAGAAATTACCAAAGCGTAGTTTGAAAGATTTGATAAAACTATGAGATCTAACTGACATTTTGAAAATTAAGTTGATCATACTTTATTTGTATAACACGATCAGGAATTTCTCTTTCATCGCCAATCGTAAGAATTCTATCATCCACATATATTATTAGTGCAACAATCTTACCTTTGTTGCACTAATAATATATGTGGATGATAGAATTCTTACGATTGGCGATGAAAGAGAGATTCTCAAGATCAAAGAAGTGTTTGCTACGGTGTTTGAACTCAAGGACCTAGGAACCAAAGATATTTTCTAGGTAGGGAGATATTAAGGTTCAAAAAAGCCATCATTATATCTAAGAGGAAATACACGCAAAATTTACTAAAAGAAATAGAGATGATTGAATCTAAGCCTGTTGATACTCTAATGGATTCCAACCACAAGCTAAAGAGGGGAGAAGAAAGTGTCTCTGTAGATAAGAGAAGATATAAAAAATTAGTATAAAAATTCATCTACTCACATGCAATGTCAGATCTTGCATACTCTATCAGCATTATGAATCAACACATGAATAACCCAGATGAAGAGGATTTAGAAATGGTGTACAAAATTATGAGATTTCTCAAGAAAACTCATGGTTATGGATTAATCTTTGAGAAAATCAGGAACAAAGAGGTGGAGGTCTATACAAATGCTAGTTGGGCTATCAAACTCATCGACAAAAAGTCCACCACAGGTTATTGCTTCTATGTATGGGGAAATTTGGTGATCTGAAGAAGTAAGAAGGAAGATGTTATTTCTAAAAGCAGTGCAGAATCAGAATATAGGGCACTCGCCTCGGGAATTTGTGAAGGGTTCTGGATTCAAAAATTTTTGAAGGAAATGAAATGTACCTCCAATAGGCCTATACAAATATTTTGTGACAGTCGAGCAACTATCATTATTGGTAAGAATCCTGTGCATCATGAAAGGATCAAACATATTGATGTGTGGACACTTAATCTCTGAAAAAGTTAATGGGGAAATTATATAACTATTTTATATCATAACACGCCAAAAATTTGTTATGTCTTCACCAAAGCTCTTCCTTTAAGCACCTTCTCAGAGTTCAATATCAAGCTTGGTCTCTACAGCTTGTGACCTAGCTTGAGGGGAAGTGTGGAAATCTGAGATCTTGTGGAGGATTTGATTGGGCCAACTTAAGAAACACTTGCTTAGTTTATTCCCTTCCTATGCTATTTTATTCTTTTTTTTTACTTCAGAATTATTTCATTTCCTAATTTAGGCTTAGATATTTTTGGCAAGTTTGTAAATCAGAGGAGATTGTTTTTCCTATATATATTTATACACCGTACATGTGAATGATACATTCAGGAGGGAATTATCCCTCTCCAAATCAGTTCTTTGCATACAACAATCCACAACATTTCGTGTTAGTGATAGATAGGGAGGCTCAGTGTTATGTAAAATTGCATGAGTTTGTAGTTCACTTTTTTTTCTTTATTTTCACACATTCCGTGATTGCAAATTTTTATCTTTACTGATACATCTCCCTCACTCTATAATTGGTGATTTTTGTTTTTAGCACGTGCAAATTTCACCTAACTGATTTGAAGTTCAACGTTGTGCTGCGGGCTTAAGAGATTATGTTAATAGTTGTTCATGTCGTTCCACTTGTTTGATGACTATATGATACCGTTTTTAAATCATAATATTATTTTATATTTTCATCCTTTTGCTTGTCCATTTAGGCATCTATCTAAACATGCTTATGCTTCGTATAAATAAAGAAGAAACCTCACAATGCGAGGACTAGTAATATATATGCCATAGCATAATAAAATCTAGGCAGATTTACATACATTCCACCTAATTCCTTCGTATTTACATATGTAACACTGAAATTTTAATTTTTTACATATATCACCTTACCTATGCTTGAAAAAGGTGTATGCCACTGATGCAGGCGCTGAACAGCGCCTGAAGCGGGGCGCTCCAGTGGGCCGAAGCCCTATGTAAAATATCACAAAACCGCGCGAAGCCTCGCACAATGCGGGAAACTCGCGAACTCGCGGGTGCTAGAGAACCCGCGTCAGGGAAGGAAATTGTGAATTCTCACTATCCAACTAGGCTATTCCCACCAGATCTTTTCTGGGAAGTAATTTTGGATTCCTCTTAGCTTCCCACCTATCCCTTTTGTGTAGAAGTTTCTCCTAAGCCTATAAATTGTTGTCTTTGTGTATGTGGGGTCAGATTTGGGTTGTGTTTGAGTTCAGATTGTGTTGTCTTCAGTTCTTCTATGTGGAGTTCATTTCCTAAATTATGAATTCTTATTATTTTTATTCTCTTCCTTATTTTAAAACATTTGTCTATTATATTCTATTTCTTAATTAAAAGCATTCCCTAATATAAGTCTTAATCCTTCTTATATATAGGGGTTGTTTTGCTTAGGGAGGCCTTGTTTTTTATATCTGAATTCAAGTTTTATCCTAGAGTTTTTCCCTTTTAGGGTTGTATCCAACGTCGAGGAAGTGCTCCAGTTGTCCCTCTTCTAAGGTGGTGATCGTCTTTAAGGGTTCGAGTGGTGTTCCAACTATACCTCGACATCCGTCGAGATATTTATGTGTCCGTTCGTCCCTTCCTGCACCCCTGCATTTAGCAGGCTGCTGTCCAGCCCCCTCTTGCATCTAGCAGGTTGCTATCCTCTGCTTTCATGCTGCTAATAGCTCACCCCCAACCCAACAGCAAGGCACCGCCACTCCTGCCCTCTGCTCACTGCCCATTGCTCAGTAACCGCCAGCTGCTCCCTAGCCCACCAAATCACCTCCAACTCCTCCCCGCACCCCTGCAGACTGCTGTCCAGCTCCCTTCTGCAGCCAGCAGACCACTGTCCTCTACTTTCCTGCCGTCCAAACTGCCGAGTCCCGCTACTCCCAGCTGCTATCAGACCTTCCCGACTTACTACCCCACCTTCGAACCAACCTCTACCACCCTTGGAATACACTCTCGAGGTGTCCGTTTGTGCCATTTTGTGTTTTGGTGATGTTATTTCCAGTTTCTGCGTGTTGTAACCCTCTTTTCTTAAAATAAAAATTGTTTTTATGGTTTGGGTTTTCTCCTCCGTTATCAGTTCCTTAAGCTGAGTAGAGTGAGATGGATGTATATGTCAAGGATATGCTTAGCATCATCTTCTTTTCACGTAGAGGGATTGTCATTATTGGTATTTATTGAATAATTAGGAGGCAAAAATCACGGTCTCTTGCAGTTCGGTACTAAACATGGTCGACTTGACTCGAAGAAGCAAATCTAAGACAAATGAGATTTGATTGTTGGGCTTAATTTTTTATAAAGCCATCTAAAGCAATGTAACCATAGCCACATATGAAGATATTGCTTGAAGCACAACACCTAGGATCTATGATTTTTAAAGTGTTTGAATTTGAAATTACAAAATAAAAAGTAAAACTACTAAAGATAAATTTATTTAATCAATTATTTGATCACGCCATTGTCGAGTCTCAAGTCTTGGATATGAAAAGTGAAGAGTTGAGATGGGTAGTCGACAGTCAACATAATTTTTTTGTCGAAAAATTATGACAGGAATCATTTAAATCAATATATAGATGTTAGGACGTCTTCTGAAAGCGTCACGTTGTATGACTTGTATTCAATAAAAAGTATGTGAGGACCGCTACCCCAACACCCGGGTGTAATGTTAAATAAGTAAGGGTTCCCCATTTTGGATGAATGCAGACAAAAAAGTTAGTTCATGAACTATATATGTATTCTCACAGGTATATTAATGTAATTAATCAATATCTATGATTCATAGGAAAATAAATATCTTATGCATTCAAGAATCTAAATGTGTTGGAGAAAATGCTAAGAAGATTGATAACTTAGATTTTAAACTTTAGTATCCAGGTAGGAGTTGTACTAGAAATAGTGTAGGTGTAATTATAAATAAGAGCTTGAAAAATATTATAAAAATTAATCGAATTAGAGATGGAATTATAGTCCTAAAGATTTTTGTTGATACTAAGATTATTAATGGTATAAGTGTTTATGCTTCTCAAACAGATTTAGATATATGTTCAAAAAAAAACTTTTGGAATGACCTATAAGAATTAATATAAATGATACTTCTTGAAAACATAATTTTTATTAGTGGAGCTTTAAATGGACATGCGATTAGAAGATTTTAGAAATATTCAAGATGACTATGGTTTTGGAGTGATTAATGAAGAAGACGGTCATATTGAATTTTTATTTAGCTTATAATTTTGTTATTGCTAATAATTTATTTAAAAAAGTAATAAGCATATTATCACTTATAAGAATGGATCTAATAAAACACAAATTAATTATTTTCTTATGAGAAAAGGAGATCATCAAGAATGTAAATAATATAAGATCATTTCAAGTAAAAATTTAAGTACTCTACATTAATTATTAGTTTTAGATTTTAAGATTAAGGGTCAAAAATTTAAAATATAATAAATTATTGTTATAAAATTATATGAGAGAGCACTTAAAAGTCAAAATCATTTTTATGAGTAAACTTCAAGATCTTAAAATTTGAGATGTTTATGAAGAAGCTTATGTTATGTG
>NEWO01000318.1:726678-741857 GCA_003013225.1 Phalaenopsis aphrodite
GCTTTTAGTGTTTTCTATAATATATTAGATACTAATGAGGTAAAAGATATGAGTATACACTAGAGAAACAAAGAAAAAAGAAAAATAAATATTTAATAAGTAAAGTCTATTATCAAAAAATATTTTTCTTAGATGAAAATATTCAACATAGGTGAGTGATATACTTGATAAACTTTTTAATGAAGTTTCTGAAAATACAATAGATTTTAGTGATCTTAATATCATTAATAATAATAATTTTTTTTATTTTTTCAATCACATTAGTAAAAAGGGATTTGAGGAGGCTTTAAAGAAAAGGGTGAAAAATCAGTAGAACTTGATAGTATCCAATATAAGTGTGAAAATATTTAGGAGATTTGGGAATTTTTTGGCTTACTATATTTTTTAATATTATTTTAAAAACTAAAAAGATGCATGAATGGAAGAAGAATATTTTGGTCTTCATTTTAAGGGATAAAATAATGATATTTATAATAGATTAGATATTAAAGGGAGTAAAATATATATGTATAAACTAGCCAAACAAAGAGAAAAGAAAAGTAAATATTTAATTCAAGTAAATTTTATTTAAGATGTAAATCAAAAAACAATTTTCTTAAATGAAGATATTCAACATATGCGGGGGATTTATTTTGATAAAATTTTTAATTAAGTTTCTGAAAATACAATCAACTTTAGTGATCTTAATGTCATTAATAATAAGAATAATAATTTTTATATTTACTATCTTATTAGTAAAAAGAAAGTTGAGGCTTTAAAGAAAATTAAGAGTAAAAAATCAGTAGTACCTGATGGTATCCCAATAGAAATATGAAAATATTTAAGATGTTTGAGAATTTTTGGCTTACTAAACTTTTAATATCATTTTAAAAACTAAAAATATTCATGATGAGTGGAGGAAGAGTATTTTGGTCCCCATTTTTTTTAAGAATAAAGAGGGATGCACTAGTGTGTGTAAATTATAGAGGAATTTAGTCAATATGTCATACATCAAAATTTTGGGAGAAAATAATTAAACATAGGTTAAGATGTGATACAAAAATTTCTCATATTCAGTTTGGATTGATTCATGTCGGGCAAGTTTACTATAGAAGCTATACATTTTTTGAGAGATTTAATGAAGCAGTACAAAGGGGGTTAAGACAATTTACATATGATTTTTGTTGATTTAGAAAAAACTTAGGATAAGACTCCAAGATAGTTCTTTGGAGAGTTCTAGAAAAGAAAATTTTGATATCACTTATATTCAAGTCATTTAAGATATGTATGCTAAATCTGTTACTTGTTCAAACATGAGGAGGATTGACAAAGTATTTTCCTATTTCAAATGATTTACATCAGGTATCGTCTTTAAGCCCGTATTATTTTGCTTTAGTTATGGATGCTCTTAATGGGCATTTACAGGATGATGTACCTTGGTGTATATATTTCGCTAATGATATCCTTTTTGTGGATAAGACTAGAAAAAAAATTCAGGAAAAAAACTTAAATTATGGAGGTCTACTTTAGAGTCTAAAGACATTCGTTTGAGTAGATCTAAAATTGAATACATGGAATACAATTTTAGCAATAGTAGATATAGTGACGGAGTTGTAATAATGGGTGATCAAAACATTAAAAGGAGTGAAAGTTTAAGATATCTCAAGCTTATTGTTCAAAGCAATGATGTTATAGATGGATGTTACTAGTAGAGTTCATGTTGGATGGTGGAAGTGGATGAATGCATCAGACATATTTTATGATAGAAAAGTACCGCTTAGACTTAAGGGAAAATTTTATAGGATGGCGGTGAGACATGCAATGTTTTATGATGCAAAATGTTGGCCTATAAAAGAGAAGCATAAATTCTTATGTGGATGAGTGGCTTTGTGGCGCAGAATGTTGGCCTATGTTTTATGGCGCATAATGTTGGCTTATAATGGTTGCTGCGATGAGAATGCTTATGCGGTTGAGTGGTTTTGTACTCAGAGACAAAATGCGAAATGAATATATCCTTGAAAGGGTTGGTGGTAACTCTCAGTCGCAAACAATAAGAGAGAGCCTTCTTGATGGTTTTGTCACATTAAACGTCAACCATCTGATGATCTGGTTAGGAGAGTAGATGTTTTAGATTCGACTTATGTTATGAAAGGTAGAGGTAGACTTGGGCGAGTTGTATAAAAATATGACATTTAATACGATACAATGGAGAAAAATGATTCGTGTTGTCGATCCCACTTAGTGGGATAAAGGCTTGTTGTAGTTTGATCACGTAAATTTCCATTAAATATCTCTGGTTTGGACAAAAATGCAAAAATCACCAAAAAAAAGGTGATCGTGCATTTTGGTATTAATCAAGAAATCAAATGTGACTTCTAATTTTTCTCTCATTTTAAATTAATTCCTTAATATTATCAGTCTAGATATATTATTTATATCTCTATTGTATTGTTCTTGATGCAATTACCGAATAACTTGCAACTTCTTTTGTAATTCTTAACTTTTTTAATCGTTTTGTAATTATTTAAAGAAAATTTATGTTTAGGTGTTAGATATGCCAATACATAGGATTTGAGTGGAATATATATAAATCTTCCAAGTTATTTTTGATAACCACATCGATGAACTCTCACCTCCCACAGATATGAAGCGAAGAAGCGCATCACCGCAACGACACTCGATCGATTCCAGCTTCGGTAACTCATCCGTACTCTGCCGCTCCCAGTCGCAATTTCTAGTGAATTTAAACTCCCATTTTCCCCTTGAATTTCAATCTTTTATTATAATTTAGGTGAATCAAATATGGAAACCAGAAGATCAGCTGAAGAACCAACAGAGAGGAAGATAATTTCATCAGGTGATGCAATGTCTCCTTAAATCTACATAGCATTGGGAATGAATGACCTCCTTATTTTAGTTAAGGTTAGCCCCATGTCAATAAAGCTGCCATTTTGTAGAACAATTATATAATTATTTAGGTGTACAGAGCAATGTGTTTAAGGATGAGCAGAGTTCTCTGGTTCTTGTAAAACTGAATTTTAGTTTGGTGGTTATTGTAAAACTAACTGCCCAGGTTGGCATTGCAATTAACTTGCCTTCTCTTGTGGCAGTTTATGGCCACATTTTTGTGGGATAATGACAACAAGACTATTATATGATTATTGTCATTGTTATTTATCAAGGAATTGTGTTCTGAAAAAAAATTAGGAGCATTTGCATATATACCACCCAATTATGTTTTTTTATGTATTCAAGACTTAAATTTTGCTTTTCACAGTTATAACAACCAATTCCTTTACAGCACTCATATGAGATCATCATTCTAACTTTCCATGACAATTTTTTTTATATTGCACTAATATTTAACAATTATATAATTTTCAATTAAATGTAAAAATTATATTGATGAGAATTACAGTTGTAAAAATTTATTTCTCATCAAAAAAATTTTTTTTACAGAAGTCATACAAATAATATAAAGATGTAGCCTGCTGCAAATAAAATTGTTACATGTTCAGTTCCATAATTTTACAAGCTCTTTTACATATTCCACCCTAAGGTCAAGAAAAAACACTGCAGTTTAAATATGGTGAGAGCAGCTTCTGGTGCTATCTTCATTATAAGTAAAATATGAACATCCCAAATATCTCATCCATCCACTACAAGGCAGATTTTAGATGATCCACCACGGCAATAAGTGAAGAATTTCCCTCACAAATTTCCACGAGCAGATCCAATCGCCGAATGAGCTCGAAACCATGCAATGGATCTTCTGGGATTGGCAGTTTATATTTTACAAGATGGAGCAGCATGCCCTGCAAAGGTATATATACACGGAAATCACGGATTGATCGAAGTAAGGGCTGTAAACGAGACGAGGGTGGGGCTCGAGCTTAATTCTATGAGTTTGAATCGACTTACAAGCTGTCCTATTTAATTTAAAAAGAGATGAATCATATTAAGGAAGATGTGCATCCATACCACTTAATTCTGAATTTACATATCTAACACATAAACTTTAAACTTTACGAAAAGATGTATTTCACTTTTTAAAAGCAAAAATAGTCATATTTTCTTGATGTGATATCAAAGATTTGTGTGGTATGAATGTAAAAGGCAAAATTTGGGCATGTATAGGTATGTAAATATATAGGAATTGGGTGGTATGTATCTAAATGCCCCTCACCCCTAATATTAATTCAAGCTAGTGCTATAATAAACTGACGAATAGAATGAACAATTAGAAAATAAAAAACAAAAAATTACTTAATATAAAATGCAAAATATCATTTTTTTTCACATTTTTAATCTTTTAAAGACAAAAGTCTTGAATTTTTATATACTTCGAGTATATTTTATATTAATTATTTTTTAAATAGAGTTGTCTCACGAGCTAATGAGTCGAACAAGGGTTGGGTTGAGCCCGTCTTGTTAGCTCATTGAATTCTGTTCATGAGCCACTTATCGAGTTGAGCCCAAGCCGGCTCACGAGTCAGCTTGGCTCAGTTACACTTCTAGGACTTGTCACAAGATAGTAAAATCCTCTTCACTAAAAAAAATCCAAATGGGGCATTTACATGGACACCACACAATTCTCATCTATTTACATATCTAAAACCTACACTTTACTATTTACATAACTAACGCTCTAATCTTTAACATAACATCAAAAATATCACAACTAGTCATTTTAAAAGTAAACTCCACCTTTATTTCATGCCTTAGGTTCATGCTACCAAATGTTCTAAAAGTAAAAATCAAATTATAGAGGTTAGATATGTAAATCCAAAGAAATTGAGGGGCATGCATGTAAAAGCAAGGATGACTTACGAAATTGCGATGCTTGTGCGAATGACTGCGGAGGAGAGACTTTGCCAGCTTATTGCGCAGCTTTAGCGTGTCGGGGGAGACGGATTCGAAGATGAGAGAATGAAGGTGATGCAGAGCTAAAGAGAAACCGAGCGAACGGCGGGTAAAAGCTTTTTCAAGGGAACCGGAAGTCCATGCCTTTGCATAGGCCTCCAGAATTTGCGCCTTGTCCTGTAAAACTTCGATATTTACATACATAACCCTCAATATTTTAATGTAAATAAAAAAAAATGCCACTTTTACTACGTTGTTTAAGGTAACATATACCTTTTCATGCATACGCTTTGATGTGATTATGACAATAAAATGTTATAAATGTAAATATCAAATTTTAGATGTTAGATATGTAAATACAAATAAAAAAGTAAAGTCATTGATTTACCTCAGGAGGTTCCAAGTATCCATCAGCTTCAGAGAAGCACATTTCCAACGGCGGCAAGAGCTCGAGCAAATATGAATTGGATAGAACATTCCATGTCGAAAGCCTGATCGGAAAATCAACACAAGGATGCAGATAGATAGCTATTTGCCTGCCAAAAATTATGTCGCCGTATGATACGGCTCCAAACTGCCCAATGAGATCTTCAACAAAAGTCGAGTAGCTGTCATTGATTTGTGATTGAAACGACAAAATTTCACTACAAATGCCACCACGAGTTTCAGACAAATTTGAAGAAGAATCAATAAATTTGTGTTCCGCTTTACGCCTCGATTCGTCAAGCTGTTTTCCATACAATTCTTGCAACGATTCAAATACATCTCGAGTGCTCTCGTCTTCGAGCATGGCCATATTTGCGTGCAAGGACATGGACAAGGCGTGCAACTTCCAAACCAAAGATACATTAAAAATTGGAGATTTCTGATCACTAACCACTGTTAGAGAAAAGGCTTCGAGGCATAGCAGAAAAAAGAGACCAATTTTTGCAGCTTCGAGTTCATTCGATGAATTTGTGTCGAAATTTTTTAGTTTACCATTGCCGCAGAGTGCGCTGAGAAACCAATGCTCGGGAACCGGCAGCCTCTGGCGAACCCATTCTATACAAAAAGTGCTACAAACCATATCTTTCGAAGAAAGTTTCGGAATCTCTTCATTCTCCTGATCCTCATGAATTGTTTCGAGAAGCGCAGTTTTTCTCGAAAGCTCGTGTTTTTTATTGTGCTCTGCTGCATCGCCGGAGGATTTGGTCTTGAAGCTCAGCCACCTCTCTCTAAAATGAGAATTTAAAATCTTGCTGAAAAGTAAATAGTCCTTGTCCTCATATTGCCATTTAAATGATTTCAATCTCTTGTCGAGCTGGAAAAAACGATGGAGGAAGAGGCCAAGATACTTCAACACAAGAGGTTGGAACAGTATCTTGAATGCCGCCTCCACTATATCTCTACCTGCAGGCCCAGCAACCAAACAAATCGCAAGGACGCAATTTATTCTATGTAAAACATGGTTCGTTGGGTTGGGAGATTCTAAAACCGACAGATTCATGGATTCAATAGAAGCAAGATGGCTTTCAAGCACAATCGGGAAGTTTTCTAGTAATTCCAAAACAAGCCGTGCATCTTCTTGTGCCCGCAAGACAGTTAATGACCAAAACCCCCCGCAGGGTGAACCCCATCCGACGCCAACCCCCGGGGCCGGTCCGCCTCGGCCAAATGCCTCGAGATATTGCACCATTGGCCATTCGGCAGAAACCAAGCTCCCAAATGCATCCAATACTCTCATGAGATCATCTCGGCCCCATTTAATCATCCCATCTGCTATTACCTTACCCTCGTCGATGTCGAAGCTACTTTCCGTGCGAAGCTGAATGTCACACGCATTTCTAGCTCTCTGAATACAGTCATCGATTAACGAAGTGAGTTTAATCAACCCATGTAGACAACATAATGAAGAAAACGACATATCAAAATCATCTTGATGCCTCAGATAACAAAGTCTTTCAATAAAAGAGCAACCTTTACCTCCTTTGAGACACAAAAATCCATTTTTAACAATCTCAATGCCAACTTTAGGAACAAATTCTGGCAACCATGGCAAGCTTGTAGAGTTATTCTCATCATCAGCTCTTCTTAAGCTCATTTTACCGAAGACGCAACAAAACATGTGCAGTACCGCCGAAATAACCCAAATGATGCTGCTTGATGATGAATTATAGATGTCATTTTCTTCGAAGCAACGAGTCATTGAAGAAACATATGGGATGTCGTTTAAAGATAGCCAACTAATAGCGAAGTTTACCATTGGAACAACGTGACTCCAAGACCAAGTTTCTACAAAATCATCCCCAAGGTCTGTGTCGCGCTTAATTAGTTGATCCGTAGAATGAAGGCATGGAAGCAATTCAGCAAGAGCACCTAGAACAACATATGCTTCCCTCACGACATGAGCGAACTCATCAAGGACGCCAAATTCAAGTAGTTTGTTGAATGTAGGCCGACTAAGCCATCGACACAAGTTTGGGAAGAAATCAGTGAAGTATGATACACAATATCCATAACTAACACAAACTTTCCACAGGCGAAGCTGTTCAATCATAAGTGAAGAAGTGAGCTTGCAGTGTTCTTTTCCAGATTCCACCCATTGATCAATTGTATTAAGATTTCTGTACCAGTGCCACATTACTTGTTGAAAAACCCCACTTTTCACAAAATTTAAGCATAGGCGCTTATCCATTTGAGACAAAACCTGAGAAAAGCACATAGCAACACAATATTAGTGGTTTCACAGTAAAAAGTAAAGTGCCAAAATAGTCTCTTGACTGTTTACATGGGACCATTTTAGTCCCAGAGTCTATAAAAATGTCAAATTCGTCCATATACGCTTTAAATTGAGATTGTCATCATCATTATTATTACTAACTTGGATTGAAATGAGAAAATGAGCTACAAATTTAAATTATTTAACTAAGTTTCAATTATTTAAAACTTCTGTCATCCATTCATAATGATGAATAATAGAGCTAAATCATTCCCAATAAGTTTTGACCCCTTATCAAATTGAGCAAATAAAAGAAAACTTCATTCAGGCATTAGACAAAAAAAGTCATGTACTAATTTCAAATCTAGCCGATAAACAAACCAGCAGCAAACATCATCTGATATACACTTCAACGGATAAATTACAAATTTATATTTGAGATAGCTTACTAGAGAATAATTCTCAGCAATATGAGAGAATTATTCTCTATCAACGAATATATTACAAATATCGTGATAGGTGACACACTATGAATTCAAACAGCTATCTCTGCAATAGGGGAGAATGTGTCACCATAATGATTCCAGGTGACATATAGAGCCTATCAATGTTATGTGATTATCACAATGCTTATTTTAAATCTAACAAATTAAAAGGGTTGCAGGGCTAAAAAAAGTTCGCATAATCACAATGATTGATTAAATAGAGCAGCTACTGAAACCAGCATTAACATTTAAACCCAACAGTATCAGAGAATCGGTAAGGTCTGAAAATGATTGATATACACATATGTAAATAAAAATTTACCTTTAATAGAGTAATTGCTTTTATCTGACACAAAAGTTCCATCATGCCTTGCCTTGTCGAAATGTTAACAATATTTTGAATAAGCCTTGGGCATTGAAAGACGGCATTTGCACAATTTGGGGAATGCCTAGCCAACCCAATGAGCACTGAAAGAAGGCATTCTACTAAAGCTGGAATCGGCTCCATCTGAATGAAAAATTTTGAGGCATTAAGTTAAACATGAAGTGCAAGGTTTTTTATAAAAGTACATGAACAAAAAAGAATTATGAATCTAAGAAAAGTTGAAGAAAGCGGAAAAATCATTAGATAAATATTGGCTGTCTCAAGGTTGAAGAATATCATAATAGAGGCAAACATGCACACAAAAATGCAGAACTGCACAAGAAGCGTTTGTGTAAAATAAGCACATCAAAAAATATTTGAAAAGATTTTAGCATTCGTATAGGCTGAAAATCAATTACACCTAAAAAGTCAAAAGAGCATTCTACTAGTAATTTCTATGCGGCAACAAAACAGCTACATTGTTTGATTAAAGAACTTCAACCTGAATGAATCATGAGGGTGGATGGGTGGTTGGGGGAGGTGCTGTTCCCTTATAAATAAATTAAACTATAAAAAAACTGTATAAATATTATATAAACTATAAATACCATCTTCCGCTCAACCTCAAAGCCAGAACCCACTCCCTATTGTGGTCCGCTGAGGAAAGGCATGAGTACAAGAGTGGGTGGGTTCCAGATTTGGGATTCGGTGGAAGATGGGCCAGAGAGCATAGTTATAATTTTATAATATTTATAATTGTTTTTTATAATTTAATTTATTGGGTCTAAAGGCTCTCATTTTAGTAGATCTAAAACTAAGTACATGAGATGTTATTTTAGTAACAATGGTTGATCAAGTGATTAAAGGAAGTGAACATTTTAGATATCTCAAGCTATTGTTCAAAGTGATGCTGATATAGATGGGAATGTTAGTAGTAGAATTCAAGTTAGATTGTCAAAGTGGAGGAATGAAGGATCTATTTTGTGATAGAAAAGTACTGCTTAGACTTGAAATGAAAATTTTATAAGGTGGTGGTGAGACATGCAATGCTTTATGGCGCAGTATGTTGGGCTATAAAGAAGAAGTATAAAACTAAGTGAAGTGTTCCTAAGATGAGAATGCTTAGGTGGATGAGTGGCTTTACACTTGTAGATAAAATGGATTAGCTTGTCAGTTTTGGGTTAATTTCAGGTTGACAAGTCAACCAGAACCCAACCTAAAAGTTAAAATGGTTAGAATTTATAACCCGAACCAGACTAAAAATAATTCGGGTCAAACCAAACATAAAATTTTCAAGTCGAGTTCGGATTGAGTTGGTGTGTGAGGTAAATTTTTGAGACCCATAAGAAAAAAAGAAAAAAATGCTAACATAAAATAAAGATTCAACATTATAACCATTAGCATTATAGCCTGATCTCATTCACTGAGAAATTTTGTTCTAAGACTCCAATTTACAAAGAAATAAGGGAAACTAACCTCCAAAAGGTAGCATATTCGAGGAAGAACGCCCATCCTAACAAGACCCGCAGCAATATCTTGACCAGCTACTACAATATCATCTTGAATAGTATTTTCCCCCACACCTTCATCATCATTATCAATGTTTGATTGGATTATATTTGATGGCTTCGTGCTATACTTCCAAAATCCACCATGGAGAAAGCTGCTATCAATTTTAGCTCTGCTCCGGAAGATGGGGGCAGTGCAAAGAACTCTTTGAATGGCAGGAACTTTCTAGAAAATATAACAAAATGATCTGAAATCTAAAAAAGAAAAAAGAAAGGTTGATTTGATAAATTGATCAATCCATCTTACCTCAGCAACATTAAAGAAGCCCTCGTTCATGTCACAGCTCAATATGGATTGAATTACCTTAGCACAAGCCAAAACAACAGAATGATGATTATCATCCAGGGCAATCCTGTGATTTTTATCAAACAAAAAATAAATCATCTGATAAATATTCAGAAACTGTCCTTAATAATTTAGAAACTGTCCAACGTGGATCTCACAAAACTACATGAAATTTGTGTACTATTGGTTGATTTCATTCTCATGCTTCTTCGTCACTATTTTTGACGAAACACAGGTCTCAAATTTTCCACCAATAAAGATACAATATCTAAAGCAAAATTCATATCTTCAATTAATCCAAAGTAGTTAGTATCTGCATAATTTTTAACCCGACGAAACACAGGTCTCAAATTTTCCACCAATAAAGATACAATATCTAAAGCAAAATTCATATCTTCAATTAATCCAAAGTAGTTAGTATCTGCATAATTTTTAACCCTCATTTAATTATTTCTTTAGCGGAATAATCATTTTCTAGGAGTTTCTTAACGTATTTTAAAATCCTTAGAATAGACTCCTAATGTTTATTCCTTTAATAAATTTTGCATATACCAGCCAACCCAACAACAAAGTATACATTATGTATCATGACAGTCAAATAAACAAGCTTATCAACCAATGTCGCAGGTGATAACCATCTTAATTTTCCTTATACCCAAACATTTGAATGAAATACATAAGAGAGTTGGCAAGCTTGCGCTCATGAAAGACCCTTTTCTTTGGGTAGAAATGTAGCGTGTTTCCTTTTTAACAGAAAATTGCTTCTTTATTATATGCAAAATCAATAACAAAAAACACTTTAGGCAGTCAAGATCACTGGTAACAAACTACCGGTGAATATATTATTTTAGTTCAGTAAGGTAGGAAGCACCGCTCCTCATGAGAAAAATGCCATCAACATACAAAACAAGATATTGTGCCACGGAAAGAGCATCAAATAAGAATATAATGATTATTAATACTACTTCGTAGTTTAATATCATCAAGCGCCTTGAATTTTGTCGAACTAAGCAGGAAAATTTTATTTTGAATAGAAGATGGTTCTTTAAAACATATATATTTTGTTCTCTTTAAATAAGTGCCATGCAGGTTGCTGCATATAAATAGTTTCATGAGGTCCTCATAAAGAAAAGCATTGTTAAAAGCCAATCAAAGTATAATCTATCCTTTGATCAACAACATCAAAAAGTAAAACAAAACAAGAATAAGTCAAGCAACTAGGGCAAAGCCTCATAATACTAGCTGTCATGAACCAAAGTATATTCTTTTGTTATTAATCAAATTTTGTAGCATTCAATAGATTCATCAAGATGGAACATAACAGTGAAGATTCAACCATAATGTGTTTTACCCCAAAAGCAATGAAATCAAATCCTAAATATATTAATCAATATGGACACCTATTTCAATATTCAGTGCATGTTTTTGTTGTGGGCAATAGCACATGAGAAAATCTCTCTAAGAATTAGGAAGCTACAAAAGCAACAACAATTCACTATCAGGCACCAAGTTCTTGAAAAGTGAAATCGAGAACAGAAGTTTTCTACTTTATCAAGTTAAGGAGTAAGCTTCAAAGTAAATCGAGATACAAGCCTCAAACTAAAAATTAAAAACTCATAAAATTAAACATGATTCATGAGCAGGCCATACATCAAGTTTAGTTCTTCATCATAAACCCTAATATCACACTATAAGAAAAAGTATAAATTATGAAAAAGAGAAATGATACATATTTGGCTAGTCATTGGATGCCACGAGGAATAAAGGCTCGATCATTGTAGTCTACTGGAGTGTTGGAGTTGAAGATGAATGTATGGCGGGGATGATAAAGTCATGTTATAGAGCATAATTAATATCTTGCAAGGAAATACCTCATGCAGAAAGTACATGAATTAACCTTCAAGTTAAGGTCGCCGTGAAAAATAGAAGAGGGTGCAACCCTCAAAAGATATGTACTTTTCATGATTTGTTTCACTAAATACATCTTAAAATTTTCATATGTAATTTCTATTGCCCGAGATTTTTCATCAAAAAAAGTGTCGTTGTCAGAATCTCACAAAAATGAAATTAACAAAATAGGAAGGCAATTTAAAGTTCTTTTGAAAAACTTCAACATTGTCAGCATGAGATAAATTGTAGCAACAAAACTGACATTAGTGATCAATTGGGTAGACCAATAAAAGAACTCCTAATATATTTGTTTATCTTAGATTTTTTTTTTTTTTTTTCTCTTGATGACTTGAATAAGATCACAAACAGATTCTGAACAAATAGATGGTGAAACCAAAAGGTTAGTGCAAATAAAGGTACTAAATAAATTTTTTTTAAAAAAATTGTGTGCAAAACAATGAGAAAAGAGATGCTCAACCACACTAAAAAAAAAAGTCTAAAGAGTTTTTCTAAAAAATAATAAAGAGCTATTGGACCGCATAAAAAAATATAACTAAAAAAAAATCATTTTGAGGAGTTTAACTCAAATGCCTTGAGATCTTATTCCTCAAGGTGAATGCCTCAGTCAAAAAAGAAACCCACATATCTTAATTATACCATAAAAACATAAGCTCCGAGTCAATCAATAATGCCGCATAGTGAGGAATGGCTTGGGCAGATGCCTTGAACATATTTTAAAGCATGTTGTGTGCTTCCTGTTGCAGTTAATGTTGCAAAATTCTAAAAAATATTTAGTTGGACTTCTAATGACAAAGTGTGCAGAACATTGTACCCAAAACCTTTAACAACACTGAATACTAACTCCCAACTTCCTCCAAAGCATGGCATGCGAAGAATATAAAGAAGGATGTAATGAATAGTCTAAGCAAAAGAGTTAAAAGTGAGAAACAAGAAAGCTCTTAGTATTCACCGTAAGGACAATACAAGCTGAGGTTCAGGGCCAAGTGCGTAAGCCCAAATTGCCTGCCAATCAACATGATTGCTGGCAGTATCATTTTTAGCATCAAGCCAACCCTTGTCGTTCAGCAAGTTGAACTGAGCCTTATTCAGGATAGAATCAAGGAGTTTTAAAGCAAGAGCTCTTTGTGCAGGAACCTAAGACCAAAACACAAAAGGGAGCTTAGAGGAATGAGCAACAAAAGAATTTGAGAAACAGAAAAAAGCAGGTAAGTATGACATAATAACAATATATGAACATAAGATTTTAACAAATCTATCGAAGATTCTATTAATTACCTGCAAGAATGGCATAAAAACTTCAAATCCTATCAAGCCTAACAAATCTGTAAAACAATTTAATTAGAAACTTGCAGTTAAAAAATATGTTTTTGATTTCTCAGTTGTCCACACAAATTCTCTAAGGTAAATCCTTCACAAGAGTAAATAATGAAAGAAAAAGGCCATAGAATTAGCCATTCCATGGCCAACCTCTTTAAATTAGTTTTCTCCCTTCGAAGCACAATGCCGTAGGATTGATTAAAGGCTCATTTAGGGAAACTTTCCTGCTGCTTTTTTGTTTCAGAAGTCCTTTCTTCATTTGATGAGTTGTTTGGTTATTATGCTATTTAGAAACGCTTTTAAAAAGACTATTTTTTTCAATTCAGGTCTTGACGTCCATCAAACTTTAAAAAGCAGATTTTGTTAAAAAGAACAGGTTTTTAACAGAATTTTTAAAAGGAGAAGCCTAAAAAAACTAAGCACAAGGAACTAAAAACCTAAAACTAGGTCTATGTCATGTTAAAATGCTCCTCATGAGTTGTAGATCATCGAATCATTCCTCTATGATTAAATCTTGAAACCCTTAATCAAGAAATTCCAAGAGAAATGATTTATTCAGGCTCAGGAAGAACTTCTCAAGCATCAACATAATAAAAAAACTTGATTCTTAACCTCATTCACATAAGATTGACATCTGTCCAAGCCCAAGCGATCTGGATGGTAGAAGTTGAATGGTAACTGACACGGAGCTAAAGCTTTATTCTAATTTATATGTCAAGTTTTATGTGCTTTAGTTTGTAATTTAAATTAATGTTTTAGTTAGGATAACATATTTATAATTAGGAGAGTCTAGCCTTTATAAATAAATTGGTTGAGTATAGGGAAGGCAGTTTTTGGAGAGTTATTTGGTTTTTCCTGAGTGTTACTTTCCTTGTGGATGTATCCAGAGGTGGCTCTCAGGTGATGATTTTGTCATCGTATCTTGTTCTTTCTCAGATATCTTGAAGTGCATTGTTTTTAGTAGTTTTTCCTACTCTCTGTTGGCGGTTTTCTGTTGATTCCCACTGCATATTTCTTCTTCCTGTGCAATCTAGCATCTTCTTCTCGCTGTTGCTGCTTTATTTGGTATCAAAGAACAGTTTTTGTGCATCTCCTCCTCCTTCCCCCACTTCGGGCGCATTTGTTATTTTCATTCTCCCAGTTTTTGCGCATTTTGCTATTTTTTTCTTCTCTGCTGTCCAGATTTCTGTCCTTGTTGTGGGTTCCCTCTGTTGTGGACGCAATTCCCTTTATGTCCGATCGTGGAAGGTTCTTTCTACTTTCAATCATGCTTCCACGCAAGAACGTACCAAGAGCCAATCAAGAAGTGTTCATGGAGGATATTTTGCGTGAAATGCTGTGTATACAAGAGAAACTTGCAGCATTGGAACAAAAAAAGTATGGAGGATCGTTCAGCAACACACAATTGCGAGGCGGTGGAAAAAGGGATGAAAATCCTTTTCAACAAGCTTTTTTAAAGCAAAGATGAGCAGCCCCTTCGTGCATGGAGGACAGAGAGACAATGCAAACCCGTTGATCCTGAAACTAAGATTGATTTTCCTAATTTTGAAGAACGTCTAGACCCGAACGAGTTTATTAACTAGTTGCACACTGTCGAAAGAATCATTGAGTTTGAAGAGGTTCCCCAACATCAAATTGTGAAGCTTGTTGTCATCAAGTTGAGGAAGAAATATTAACTTTGGTGGGAAAACTTAAAATGGATGAGGCA
>NEWO01000318.1:753591-768984 GCA_003013225.1 Phalaenopsis aphrodite
GCCCAATCCAATGCTGTGCTGCTCTCTTGGCCCATATCCATATTCTCGGAGCATGCTTAACAATATTGCTAAACGAATACTCACGCACGTATATACATAGAGAAGCTAGATTATTATATGGGCATATCCTAATGGAAAATTTGAGGGTGTGACTAAAATCCTTGATTATCATTATTCATGTTTGAAAGTTTAATTTTTCTCTATACTGTAAGTAGGGCTGTAAAAAAAAGCTCGTTTTTCACGAATAGTTCGTGTTCGGCTCGTTAATTAGCTCGTGTTTGCCTCGTTCGTTAGGTAAACAAGCCGAACATGAACAATTTTATTTACGCTCGAATTATAAACGAGTCCAACATGAATAACTTTTTGTTGGCTCATGTTCGACTCACTCGAAATTAAAAAAAAAATCATATAATTATTTATATAATAATATATTTTATATATTTTTATCTAAGTTTAAATTATAACAACTAGTGTGGTAATGTGATTGTGTGACTTCTTTTACATAGATTTGGTCAAAATATAACACTCTACAGTTATTTTTTTTCTAATTAATTTAACAAGTCGAACACAAACACACTGTTCACGAGCCAATTTCGAACACAAGACTGATTTCGACCCTGAGCGATTTCGAACGTGTGGAACACGACCCAAGCTCAACTTGTTTACAGCCCGAATTGGAGGTTCAATTTATCTTATTATTGCGGTTAATAATTTCTCTCTATATTTTTCTTATTTAGCTTAATAATTTCATATTTATCACTCATCTCTTCTATATTTATGAAATTAACACCCAGTTAACTGTTTATTAAACTGAGAGAACTAATGTGAAGAGGCTGCCTAATCCCCTAATTAGGAAAATATTTTATTTTTAATTTGTCAGCTCCATATACAAAACATAAGATATAATAAAAAAGAGGCAATTACATAATTACCCCCAAACTCCAATGTATTAACATATCAACCACTCTAACATCTTCAATCCTTACTTAGAGACTATTCCTATGTTTTTTAGTATAGGTGTTACGTATGACTCCAATACTAGGAAAGGGACAGATCTCGGAGCGGAAAAGAGCAAGTCAGTGGAGCGGAGCTCTCCAGAGGAGTGAGGCGGAAACATTTGTCCAATCAGAGGAGTTTCGTTAAGTGGGTTTGGGTTGTAGGGCAACGCACCCATGAAACAATACATGAGTAATTTTGTAATTACATACTATACGCTAGAGTTATATATATGTTGTATTTATAACCCTAAGAGAATGTACTGTTTTTAGTGAAACTAGAAAGCCGCCGCTCTTGCTTCCTAGGACGTAAGTAAATCACCGAATCTCGTTAAATTTGTGTCATTTATCGTGTTTGTTGACTTGCCCTAATTTCTCAACAACAGGTTATGTGGTATGTAGGTAAATATTGAAGTTTTGCGGGTTGATGTGCTAATACATAGAAATTAGTGGGTAGATATGTTAATCTCCAAATAAAAATTTGGGGGCATTTATATACATACCACATAATTGTTATTTATTCACATATCTAATACCTAAACTTTCACACAACTAATATATTTCATATTGCACCAAAAATATTATTATTTAAACTAAAAAATAAAAATTACATGCACTTTTCCATGCAAAGAAAAGAGGACATATATATAAAAATGGATCAAAATTCTAGATTTGCTTTGACAAAACGCATCGAATCTACAAAGACTTGTATGATTTATTTTATGGCATGTTGATCCCACATGCAAGCTCCATGAAAGAGCTGGTAGTACTACGTAGATCTTCAACCATATTCCCTTAGTTTTCTTCTACAAAAATAGGCCAGACAGCGCAATCCAATTCCTGCACTACACCAACCGCCGCATGTGATTGAGAACATGCTTCACATTTCAAGCCCCCTGTCGCAGAATCATAATTCACACGTTGTGGGCCCCCACATTTTGGATAAATTTGTATTATTTAAATATAATAAAAAAAAGGAGAAAATGTTCCGTCTCGTGTCGGATTCGTCGGGACAATGGTGAAGATTGAGTGTTTGGTGTCCACAGGTTCAGATAATGGCGAGGATTCGATGTTCCATCGCATGTTCGGACAAGGGTGAGGGTCCGATCACATGATGAAGTGATCGGATCCTTGTAGTTGTCTAGACATGTAGTTTATGGGATTGAATATTTTTTCATGATTGAGATGTATAATTTATTTATTTATGGATATTTGATTTGTTCATTATTTATATATGGGTTGAAAGTTGGCCTCAAAAGAATAATTTCTTGGCACATTGATTATATATGAAGCGTCCTATATCATATATATATACCACCTAATTATTTATAAATAAAAATGTGTATTTCTTTAAAAGTTAAAATAATAATATTTTTTATGTGATATAAACCATTTGAATGATGTAAATATAAAAATCAAATTTTATGTGTTAAATATGTAAAATGCATAAAATTATGGTATGCAAGTATATATATATATATATATATATATATATATATATATATATATATATGAGAACACAGATCGAGAGGAATCGAGACAAGCTGCTATGCTAAGATAGGCAAGGACGGAAGAGGAAACCCTAGGCCGTGCATCTGCTTCGATCATCTTGTAAACCCTAACCCTAGAGAGCAGAGAGAGAAGAGATAGAAGTCACTATCTCTCTCTTCCCTCTTATATATATATATATATATATATATATATATATATATATATATATATATATATCTGTGTGTGTGTAATTCATGTCATGCATGCACGTGACGGCGAGTGGATCGGAATTGGATTACATGCACAGTTTCCTACAAAGATCTCACGTATCGTCACATTGGTCTCGCAAAGGAAAGCATCTTTGCTTCATTTTTAGCTTACTTTCTCTCACTTCGAGATCTGTTATCTTTTCTCCATAACCTTGGGTTTTTTCTCTCTCCATCTCTATATTTTCTCTCACCACCTAATCGACAACACAGGTCGGCGAGACATGGCTGACCGCGGGGCCGCACACCGGACTCACACGTCATTTAATCTCTTTTAGTGGAGCCCAGAATTGCTTCCTTGTCAACAATATGGGCTGTTTTTATGGCGTCATGTGACTGTTGATAGATATGTTTGTTGTTAGGGTTGGCATGTACGTTAGATATAGATGATTGATGAGATGCACATAGGTTTTAGTGTGGCGCTTTTTTCATTTATCCACATTTTTCAAATATTTTAATTTTAATGGATAGAGTCTTAGGGTTTGTTTAGGGCATATGTAGTTGTTTTAGATGGTGCTGGGTGCAGCTTCTAATTTACAATAATATGATTTATTAGATCTGTGAAATATTGTGAGCTCGCGATGGAGTTGAAGCATGTGAGTGATGGAGGAGTAGATCCATGAAATCCCCCTCACAATAGGATTTGATAAATGTGAATTTACGTCATAGATGAGATGAAACGGGAGAGAAATAGAGAAAGGGAGAGAATTGGATTTAAGGGAGAGCTGGTTTTGGTCTTTTCTCTTTTTGGTGTTTAGCTGGATTTAGCTAATATTCATGGCTAAATTTTGTTAAAAGTGCACTCCCAAATACCCCCCTTAAGATGCAACTGTAAGGTTGTTACAGAAGAAATAATTGTTCAAAAAGTTACGGGTGAAGCTTTATGATAGTCACCACACTTATTCGGATCCAGTTGCAAAACGAAGCTTCCCAACACATCTTTTAGAAAATGTAGCCAAAATGCATTTTATCAAATGTTTGAACGTGAGATGTGGCACCACACAACTGTCCTAAACGCAACCTTAGCAAAATTTATGCAAATGAAATAAGATGAAGGTATATATCCATATTTGATGTTTTTAATGGTTGAAATAAACGTATGTGCAAGGGAGTATTTTGATGTGAATAGCATGGTGGAATAATCTATAATTTTGGTATTAGAATATTAACTAATATATTTAAAAATGGCTTGGGGAGTATAAGGTCATGCTCCATCACATTTGAGAGGTATTTTAAGAAAATCAATTTGGGGCTTGCCATGCAATGGGATTTAAAAAAATTAAATATAACTATTTATATGTTTTAATGAAAGCGTCGGCTTATGTAATTGGACTTCTGTTAATTGATTGAACCATTTAGAATTTGATTGCTATCACCTTGAATGAATCTATGCATGATGCTATCTTTTTATCCTCTTAAAAAAGATTGTGTGGCTCAACAACTCAATTATTTGAACTTTGAATGTGTTAGCAATAATCCACATCAGGCCATCAACACCAACTATGCTTATTAACTCATTTATCTAGTTATAATTCAATTTAAAGCCTTAATTATGAAGATTAAAAAAATTAAAGAATCTTAATCATCCCTAATTTCTAATTACCACTACCACTTTTCTATTTTTTCTATGATCTAGTCATTCTTGAAATTATTCTAGTTCATGTGAACTAAGCTCAAGCTCAAAGTTTACAATAATAGATTAATCAACCTCAAACTCAAGTTTTTAATCACTCGAGTTTAATTTCACGCAATTCATTTGTACCTCTATTGCAAACCAAAGACATGATCTCTAGTTTATTTTTGTGTATTTTATGGTATAGGCCCAGGATTGGGCAAATAGAACCAACACCATCAATCATGTGGGTAATATATATATATATATATATATATATATATATATATATATATATATATATATATATATATATATATATATATATATATATATATATATANATATATATATATATATATATATATTGATATTTTGATTTTTACATTATGTAAATTCCAAACAAAAAAACTGGACAGGGAGACAAAAATCACTAGTGTAAATTGTAGAATCTCATGCCGTGACTTATGAAAGTTTGTTTTCTCTTTAATCGACAAGTATGTGTGCAATTTCTTAGTCTTATTTAATCATGTTTCTACCTGTTTTATACTTTTCTTGGCGTTTGTACTAATTTAATATTAATTAAAATGTATCTTTTTCTCGTTTTAAAAGACATATATATGCCATGAAAATCCCTTTTTAGCACCTTGTTGAGAAGAAAATGATACCAACATGAGCACATACTAGTATTCTAATCTTCCAATTGTTTAAAATATTATTAATAGTTTTCATTTTTTAAAAAATATATGCTCAAAACTACATTTTCTGAGAGTTTTATATGTGCGTGACGTCTAGTATCATTCTTTCATCATAGACTCACCAGCAGATTGTTTACTAGAAAAGATAAAAAATAATATTAATTTAAGACAGAGTTATAATAAAATGATAAATAGAATGAGAAATTATGTCAAAAATAATTATAAATCAATTAATATAAAACACACATATTAATTTTTAAATATTTTAAATATTTTAAAAATAAAATCTTTAAATTTAATATATTCCAAATATATTTGATATTAATATTTTTAAAAAAAATTTAAAATGAGGCAACTCACGAGTAACCAGTCGAGTCAGAGCGTACATCGACCTTAGTTCAAGAGAAACTTATCAAGTCAAGCTCGAGTCGGTCTGACTCACTTAAACACCTCTTGTAAAGTGCTTTATTGATATAAAAAAAATGATAAATTCTAGACAAGATCAGTATTATATTACATCAATTTAAATATTAGTAGATACAAACATAAAATCAGGATGGAAAACTCTCTCTCTCTCTCTCTCTCTCTCTCTCTCTCTCTCTCTCTAGCTCAAGAAATAAGAACTTTTTTTCTTGACGCCAAACAATATTTTCATTGAATTACAATATATTCCTTTCTATTCACAAGTCAACAACAAGGTATTCATACATAATTATTAATTCCTCCAACATAAAAATATGTACATCCTATTACACATACAAAAATCTCTTCAATTCCTAAAAAACAAGTACCTAACAACCTTATATAGAAAATCACTGCATGCGTCATACTGAACATGTTTTTTCAACTCTTCAACATACATGTCATCTGTCTGCACTTCCAATGAAAACTAAGATGGAGAGACTCGTAATATGATATACAATATATTATTTATTTTTATAAGCAAATGCATGCATGCTGGCTAGCTGTCACGTAGAGGAGATCTTTGTTTGAACTTGTAAAGATTTCCTTCATCTTCAGACATATTCACCAAATCTTTCCCACGTCAGAAATGTTGGATGCCACATGCAGAATATATTGTCCTAAAGATTTACAGGATTCAGGGAAAGAGACTTAGGACAGAGTGTTCTCACGTTTTTCATTCTGGGGTGATGGTGATTCGCAAACAGATTGATTTTTAGTTTTCTGTGGTAAAAACTGTTTTTATGAGAAATTTTACAGTGTGAAGTTGGTAGAAAAGTTGAGAGTTGGATGCATTTGGCTTACAGTGCAGAACTTGGTTGATTTTGCAGGCTTCTTGTGTCATGACTTGGCTTTTTTTCAAGTAAAAAAATGATGTAATTTATGATGTCTGAATGTTTCTATGGCTTGTGAGTGGAATAATTATATGTTAAGCATTTAAACATGGATTTAGAGTATATCTGATGCCATCCATGAAAGAGGAAACAAAAGTAGCAATGTAATAGTGAAGGAATATCTACCATCCAAAAGGCAATTTTAAAGCATGGTATATTGGTGTAACACAAAAAAAATTGGAAGTTCATATATCTATTTTAATTATAGACTTATCTCAAATGTAAATGAAGAATGTTCAATTCTTTTTGTTGAAAGGACTACATCACAATACACAAAAGGTATAAAATTTCCATGTATAACTAAAAATGTCTATCTAAAATCTTACTTCAATGACAAATATAAAAATCTTCAATTTGAAGCTCAAAATGTGGAAGAATTTACTACTAAATAAGCAACATTCCTTTTATGATAGTGATATGCAAATTATGACAAAACATTTAGTCCAAATAGAAATAAAATTGACTAAATGAATAAAAATTTCAAAAGCCACAAAAACTAGAAAGCTCTAGAAACCTCAACCAAGATTTGATTTTGATCTTGGGCCTATTTTAAAAGATTTTGAAGAATTATCTTTAAAACCAAATAATAATAATAATAAATTTCTTCACTTCAAGTAAAGCCTTTTGATATTAATAAAATAAAATAAATTCAAAGGCTATTATATATATTATAATTGTTACATTAAACCAACCACTCATGATATTTTACTTTAAGAAATAATAGAAAGATATTAACATGTTTATGATACACCATAATTTTACAATTGAACATAGATGATCGACCAGGACACGAAGTCCAATACACTTTTACATAGAATGATGATATACATTATTAAAACTTAATTTAGTCTCACTTGTAACCAAAATGATTATTTGTGATTTTATTGGAATCATTAAGGGATGGTAAAATGCCTTTATCACCCTTGAATAGAAATAAGATTTACTTAATAATAGTAAATTACAAGATAAAAATCTTCAAATAAAAATTTGTATACAGCCAAACCTTGACATTACTAGAATACGTTTGTCTTGGAAAGTCTAAGGTTAAAAATAATGAATTATCATCTCAACCATGCATAAAAATTTATCACAAAATCAGATAGTTAAAGAAAAGTAAGTCAGGGGAGATACATCGACATTTTATGTTGAAAACAATGGAAAGAGGAAAAAAACATGGGACCTAGCCAAGTTGAAATAATCTACTAAGAATGTTGAGTATAAATGCCCACTCATCCCTTGAATTAGGGAAAATGGAGTTTTAAAGTTGACTATTGTAAATGCACAACAATAACTCATCAATAATAGTCATAGTTTAACCATAATGAATATAGTTCTTGGTTATAACATGCTACAAGGGTCGTAGTCTTTTACTATTAAGCTAGTGATTTGCCATGAATATTATAGATAGTGGTTGTAATGTCAGTTTATCATATAGTTCATAGTTTGAATCCATGATAGTAGTTGGTCATGTAGGCAATAGATAGTTGCTTCGGGTGTATCGATTGACCAGTACGTACTTTGGTACATGATGGTTTAAAATTTTAAAAACATCAAAACTTCATGTATCAAAGCAATCAAATCATATAATAGTAATCCTATCAACTTTTTGGCACATAAATTTTAAAGCACCTTCAAGTAATCTATCGATGAAAGGAATAAAAAAAGCAAGATTTACACTATCTAGACTCATTATAATCACCTCTCAAATGAAGATATCCAGCGGTACTGTACTGGACCTCCAATTAATGTCTTGTGGGGTAAATGTATAAGGAGATACTCCATTGAGTTGAAGAAACTAGGTGAAAATATTCTCTCAAGCTTGTAAAGTGTTACAAGAATGCTTGCTTCTAGTTAGCGTAAGCGTCAAGCTTCAAATGAGCAGCACATAGTTCCCTAAATAACACACTGATTTCAGTCAATGGATTAAAACTTCGCTCACCAAACAATCAAATGAGGTTTGCATCAAGTTTTATAAAAAAAAATGATTGTCGTGGCTTTTCATTCCAAATATTTTTTGAGCACCTATATCAACACAACAACTCAAATTCAAAACATATCCACTCAAATTTTAGTGATTGAAGCCACTCATAAATTGTTCTTCGCACTAAATGTACTAAAGGATACAGTAAAAACTCCTAGTTCTTATGAAATATTTCCTTCTAAGAGTATATTTCTAGGTGTTCGGTCAATCGTGTAACTACGTAAGGGGCTGCAACAATGAGCATATTTAGCTATATGATTGACTTTACTGTTTAAAACAAAATATGAAACAAATATTTCCGTGATAAGGTTGCACTAGCTACAATTGCAGATAATAATAAAAAGAGACATCATAAAGTCTAAATAAGCCGTTGGAAAAATTTTTTCTTAATACAAAACAATAATTATGGCTAAAAAATTAACCTATATTAATTTTGGCTAAGGTTTTTTTAGAGCTGAAAATAATTAAACTCTAAATCAGAACGTTAACAACATACTGAGGCTGTTAGGACTGTCAAAAATCGATAATCAATGAAAATTTATCAATATTTTATCTCTAATTTTGCTTTTCACCATTACTACACCAACTTATTCACAAGTATATTTCATTCATAATTTATCTATAAGTGTATTGCCAGTGATCCATAAGGGGTTTGTGATTGACTTTTCACTTAGAGACAAAATATGAAAAAAATATATTTGTGAGTGCGCTTGTGTAACTACAATGACACACACTGTTAGAGGGAGACGCCTTATTCAATTATGAGTCAATGTTCGATCGTTTGATAATATTTGACAAAACTAATAGACTAAGATGTTAAATGATCCAACTTCAAGTAGAGATGATGTAGGTTCTAACCAACTACTTGAAATCTACTAATTAATCACATCTCCATATCGCCATCACTTTGAACAAGAGACCCGAGATATCTAGAACGTTCACACATTTTAAATGATTTGAGTATCAATAGTTACAGCTCTGTCACTAGAGCATCTACTAACAAAATCACATTTCATGTATTCAATTTAAGATCTATTCAAACGAAGGACTTTATACTCCAATATCATCCTACATAATTTAAGTTTTTTCTATACGCTTTCTCCAGTCTTATCCGCAAGAAGGATATCACCGGCAAAAAGCATACACCAAGGTGCATCCTCTTGTGAATGTCTAGTAAGAGCATCCATAAATAAAGAAAAAATATATGTGCTTAAACCCGATCCCTGATGTAATCAGGGCCGCTAACGATCCGATTTCAAGCCAAGCTGTGGTCAGCTCGAAAAAATTTGAACGAAAATTTTAGCTCGCATATCAACTCATTTATTTCAATCTGATCTCGATCCGAGCCAAACTTTAAATCAATTTTTTGAGTGATTAACGATCTTCAAGCTAAATTAGCTAAATTCACAATTATATATTTTTAACAATCTTATTTCGAGCTAAGATGGGATCGACTCAAATTGACTCGAAAAAAATTTGATCCAAAATTTTGGCTCACGGCTCGACTCGCTTATTTCAATCTGATCTCGATTTGAGCCAAAATTTGAGTCAATATTTGAGAAATTAACGATGTTCGAGCTAAATTCACAGTCCTAGATGTAAACTAAAATAAAAAAATATTTAACAAACCTCCTAGTTGCTAACCTTAAACCTCTTTCTTAAATTAAAATGGAAATAAAAATGAAAATGAAGATAACAAGTTACCTTCATCAGTCATTTAGGGTAGCGGATGTGCAGAAGGAGGAGAAAAATGGAAGTTTTGGTCACTGTAAGTCGTGATCCCACTATTGCACTCCCAGCTAGCTTCTATTCCGACTGTATCTCGAGGGTTTCGGGCACGAAGGCGATGGCTTTGGAAGAAACAAAGAAGGACACGTGACGATTTCAGGGAGAAGCTAGGGCTTCAAATAAAGAAAACAAGGGCCAGGCGGAAAGATTAGGGCATTACTGAGAGGGAGGAGACTTTGGTCCGACATATAGGATTAGTTCACACGGTCTATTAACATCTTTTATTGTGTCAGTTATTAAAACTATTACCTACGGCTATTCTCATCGCTTAATAATAAAATACGTCAGTTAAAACCTCTCCAGGTGGCGGGTTTGAAGATAATCGACGAACTATAACTGTTCGCTAATATTTACTTTTAACTGATGAATTATTTCGTCAATTATAATCAAAATTAGTCGGAAAACAGGATATTGTCGATAAACAACGATATATGTTGTTATTATACCGTCTCAAATAATTAAGATAAAAAAACACTCACAAAACCGTAAGTAATCAGAACATTTTTTCCTACTTGTAAAAAAACTATTATTTTTTCCGTCAATTTTAACGCATTTTCTTATAGTGTGCCTCCAGTTATAACCGCATAACATATATGATGAAGAACTGTGATAAAGAGACATTACTTTTATACCTATCCAATGAGTCATTATTCCATTCTAGTAAGGGAATAAAAAGCCATATAATGTCCCATAGCTTTTATAGAATAGTTATATCACACCTTATATATATATATATGACTGTAGTACAAGACTTCAAAAACTTAACTTTCATGAATTGAAATATATTAGACCACACATTCTCAAGGCATCAACACGTAGTAATTATATCACAAGGTATGACTACACTAAA
Organism: Phalaenopsis aphrodite; assembly: GCA_003013225.1. Classification (NCBI taxonomy): domain Eukaryota; kingdom Viridiplantae; phylum Streptophyta; class Magnoliopsida; order Asparagales; family Orchidaceae; genus Phalaenopsis; species Phalaenopsis aphrodite. Next base: position 764,628 of record NEWO01000318.1, read on the forward strand.
ATCTATGGAGGATCCGATTAAGACAATGAGGGCCAAATATCGGATTATTGATCAGACTTTTCAAGGCTGTTAATATGAAACAAATCTCTTGGTTTGGAATTTTCCTTTGGCACAGATTTGGATATCTTATGGCAAACAAAACCTCTTTCTTTATTTTGAAAATTATTGATGTTATCATTATTAGATTCTCTTTAAAGTTGACCACTCAAATTATTATGGTTAACCAATATTTATCTTTCATTGAATTTTATATGATACAACACCAACAAATTTTCATCAACCCGCACGAATCTCGAGGCAAGGCACGAATCACGAGACATTGTTTTGAGAAAGAAACATTCAAACTTTCAATTAAGTGTCATGCAAAGCTCTGATTTCATCAAACTTATAGTCAAATTGATCGGTTAGATAAGACAAACCTAATAATATCAAATTTGGTCCAATCATATTCAAATCAAACCTAGATCAATTCATTAAACCACTCTTAGATTATTTTGAACACATTTGGAAGGAAGAACTAATGCTGATGCTAGCAAGCCTATACTTGAATCAAGCGTCTCGATAAGCCAAATCCAAAGAGCCCAAGATTGCTCAGATCTGACATCCTTAAGCACTCAAATGTCCATCAAACGCCATTCAAACGAGGGAAGCTCTTCGGACCGTTTGATTAAAATGATTTATATTCCTGCATTAATTGCACCCAAAACACTATAAATAAAGCCTCACCCCTCACAGGAGAGAGACTTGAGAGAGAACTCGAGGCTTTGAGAGAGATCTCAAATCCAACATCATTCATGCCATCACCGACAGCAGTTGACCACCACCAACTGTTGTCAACCATTGCCGACCTCTATCGTTCAGCGTCGGCCACAGTCGACCACCGTTGATCACCACTGACCTCCGTCGATCGTCATCAACTACCGTCGACCACCGCTGACCTCCGTCGACCACCGCTGACCTCCGTCGACCACCACCGACCGCTGTTGAGCACCACCAACCTTCGGCGACCACTGCCGACCACCGTCAACCACCGTCAACCACCGTCGACTGTCGTCAATCACCGCTATCCTCCGTCGACCGTCCTCGACTACCATTGACCTTTGCTGACCTCCGTCGACCGCCACCAACCGTCATCGACTGTAGTTGACTACTGTCGATCACTATCTACCTTCGTCGACCACCGCTAACTAGACGACGTCAGTCGATGTTATAACTTGGAAAGCTAGTAACCCTTTCTCGTATGTGGGACAAGGGGTCTCTGTAATCATCAGTCAATGGTGAATTTTTGCAACTAGACTAGGCCCCATGGTTTTTTACCTTTCCAGGTTTTCCACGTAAAATTTTTTAGAGTCATCACTACTTATTTCTCTTTTATCTCTGTGTGTGTTGAATTCTCGTATAACGCTAAGACGATAATTCGTTACTTTGCCGCGCAGATTTTCCAGCACACATCAGTTTGACACTGTCTGTGGTAACAAAGTCTTGTTCGATATTGTCTTTAACTATAATACACTAAGCCCCTACTTCCTTTCCCAATGATGTACTACATCCAATAGGTAAAGGAACCTCCTTCACGTAATGAAAATCATCTTTGGTGCATTCTTTAATGAGGGGAGCAAACTTCATTGCAGTCTCGAAAGGTCGTTCACGTCAACGACTTGGGCAAGATTGTAGTTGGGTTGTCTTCTCACATCTTATCCAAACACAAATTATTTCACAACTTCTTTCAGACTGGGGGGGGCAACTTTTACTGCAGTCTCGAAAGGTGGTTCCTATTAACATCCCCGACATGACTGTGATGTGGAAGTCATCCCACATTTCATTCAGATTACAAGTCTTCAAGAATCTCTCATGGACTGGAGAGCAATCTTCGCTGCAAAATACGCTTCCTCAGTGTCCTCTCATCGTACTGGAGTTTCTCTTCAACTAGATTAGGAAACTGATCTCTTTAAAACCTGATACATGTGTTTTTGTGCAAGCTTGCATAGAAAATGCGCACGCTAGGGGGCAAAAAGATTCAAAAGCAAGCATCTAATAAGTTATCTATATTTCTTGAGTATGAGCGCAACCATATTTCCAAGAAAACATACAGTTCATTGTGATCTATGCCCTAGTCTCGAGAAATGCAGTACATCTCTGACACCTCATTCTAGGCTTAATCGATCTCAGGGGGGACTCGATTCGACCTCTTCCATTACATGTTATGGTTGTCAAGCAAAAGCTTCAACATACAGCCTCGGATAGGTCAAAAATCCTTGGTGGATTTCCTTCAATCTCTTTGATTGCTGGCTACAGTCGTCAAGCAAAAGTATCGACATACAAACTCGGATAAGTCAATAATCCTTGGTGGATTTTCTTCAATAGCAGGTTATGATTGTCAAGCAAAAGCTTCGACCAACAACCTAGGATAAGTCAACCATTCTTAGTGGATTTCATATGACTTTGTTACAGGTTAATACCGTCGAGCATCTCTGGTTATACAACTCAGAACTGGTTTTACATCCTTAATGAATTCTCCTTTCAATTATGCTCCTGAAGTCAAGACTAGCGGCAAGATCCGATAAGATGCTACCATGCTGCTAGAAGACGAAACCAAGAGGGTCTTCACTAAGAATCTCAGAAGGTTACAAGCTTTAGAAAGTACTGGTTTAAGCCCCAATAAGACATAGGTTTCAGAAGGCACAACCTAGCAAGACATGAACCATAAAAGGTATGCGATTAATCATTTTATAAAAAATTGTGTGCTAAATTTAATTGCAGAATTTGCACAATTAAGAAGCCGCAACAACCGTGGAAGAAAAAAAGAAGTATATTATCATCATCTACAAATGCCACCTCAGTTGATAAAAAATGCTACAAAGACTAACATATACTTGTACAAGGGCTACAGTAGATCCGCTGATCTTCAAGTAGAGTCAATACGCCCCAAAAACTCCAGCACTTAAGATGATTGCTAGGGGGTCTCCAGATAACGTCATCACATAAGCATGAAAAATCTTCCCCTCCATGCGCGATGGGAAAATTATAACATTTTTCATCACTTATGAAATGTGCAAGAGGAACATTGGAACCTCTTGAGGAATGGACAACTCCAACAAGAAAGAAGATCCCGTTGTTAATCTGCTACGCATGACGAGGACGATTTTCCTCTTCGCCGCAACGTGAAAGACAAAGACGACTTTCCTCTTCACTGCATCGAGAAAGAAGATTTTGTTATTTGTTTGCTACACAAGGCAGAGACGACTCTACTCTTTGCACCGCAACTCTGCACCGTAACTCAACACTGCAACTCAACACTGTAACTCAACACCGCAACTCTGCACTGTAACTCAGCACCGCGACTCTCCGTCGCAACGCACTGCGTTGCCACGACGCACCACAAAAATGCGTCCCAACGCCACGACGCACCACCGCAACGCGTCACATAGCCACAATACATTGCCCCAACGCGTCGACACGACACACCATCTCAACTCATCTCCGTGACGCACCGCCGCACACCGTCGCAATGCATCGCAGTGCCACAATGCCCCGCCACGCTGCTCCGCCGCAACGCTCCGCTAAATTTAGTCATTGTTTTATGAAGCTTATATCAGCAATATGATGCAGCTCCCTGAACCCAAATCAATAACATTCAAAGGCTTGCACAGGTTTTTCCATACCGTCAAATTTTCCTCTTTTTATCCTCAACCCAAAAAAATTGTTAAACAAGCTTTCTAGTTTAAATTGAGTGCTAAATTTTAACTTCAGCATTGTAAAGCATAAATTGATATATTATCGAGTATACTCTTAAGTAAGTAATTCTTCCCCCAGAGGGAAGGATTGTATTAGTTCACTCCCCTAATTTGACTTTTGGTTTTCCCCACCACTTAATCAAATTGAATTTTCTGCTCCTTTCTTTAATTTAATTCACCCCAAGATATTTAGATGGCAAATCATCCAAATAGAAACCAGTGTATAGGAGTTTCTAATTATTCAAAGAGCAGCTATATTTCCCTTAATTAAATTCCCCGCCGCATCGCGGCATGTCGCCGCAACGCACAGTCGCAACGCGTTGCCGCGTCGTGCATTCCGTAATGCGTCATTGCGACGCTTCGCCGCAAGGGGTTCACTGTGACTCTACCCCGTATTTCCACTTCAACCCTCACTTTAGGCCTATTTATAGGCTGAAAAGGGAATTGGACTATCAAATGCTCATTAATAAAAAAATAATAAATTAAAAAAAATTCCGCTTCCAGTTGTTCAACTCTAACGCCTGCTCTCTGCTTCCCATTCTTTGGCATTCCCTGATTAGTTTGTGCTATATTTTATTATAGCTAAATGCTTGTGCATGAGATTCTCAAAGCAAATCAAATAT
>NEWO01000318.1:769411-781000 GCA_003013225.1 Phalaenopsis aphrodite
TTGTAACCAAAATGATTATTTGTGATTTTATTGGAATCATTAAGGGATGGTAAAATGCCATTCTCACCCTTGAATAGAAATAAGATTTACTTAATAATAGTAAATTACAAGATAAAAATCTTCAAATAAAAATTTGTATACAGCCAAACCTTGACATTACTAGAATACGTTTGTCTTGGAAAGTCTAAGGTTAAAAATAATGAATTATCATCTCAACCATGCATAAAAATTTATCACAAAATCAGATAGTTAAAGAAAAGTAAGTCAGGGGAGATACATCGACATTTTATGTTGAAAACAATGGAAAGAGGAAAAAAACATGGGACCTAGCCAAGTTGAAATAATCTACTAAGAATGTTGAGTATAAATGCCCACTCATCCCTTGAATTAGGGAAAATGGAGTTTTAAAGTTGACTATTGTAAATGCACAACAATAACTCATCAATAATAGTCATAGTTTAACCATAATGAATATAGTTCTTGGTTATAACATGCTACAAGGGTCGTAGTCTTTTGTTATTAAGCTAGTGATTTGCCGTGAATATTGTAGATAGTGGTTGTAATGTCAGTTTATCATATAGTTCGTAGTTTGAATCCATGGTAGTAGTTGGTCATGTAGGTAATAGATAGTTGTTTCGGGTGTATCGATTGACCAGTACGTACTTTGGTACATGATGGTTTAAAATTTTAAAAACATCAAAACTTCATGTATCAAAGCAATCAAATCATATAATAGTAATCCTATCAACTTTTTGGCACATAAATTTTAAAGCACCTTCAAGTAATCTATCGATGAAAGGAATAAAAAAAGCAAGATTTACACTATCTAGACTCATTATAATCACCTCTCAAATGAAGATATCCAGCGGTACTGTACTGGACCTCCAATTAATGTCTTGTGGGGTAAATGTATAAGGAGATACTCCATTGAGTTGAAGAAACTAGGTGAAAATATTCTCTCAAGCTTGTAAAGTGTTACAAGAATGCTTGCTTCTAGTTAGCGTAAGCGTCAAGCTTCAAATGAGCAGCACATAGTTCCCTAAATAACACACTGATTTCAGTCAATGGATTAAAACTTCGCTCACCAAACAATCAAATGAGGTTTGCATCAAGTTTTATAAAAAAAAATGATTGTCGTGGCTTTTCATTCCAAATATTTTTTGAGCACCTATATCAACACAACAACTCAAATTCAAAACATATCCACTCAAATTTTAGTGATTGAAGCCACTCATAAATTGTTCTTCGCACTAAATGTACTAAAGGATACAGTAAAAACTCCTAGTTCTTATGAAATATTTCCTTCTAAGAGTATATTTCTAGGTGTTCAGTCAATCGCGTAACTGCGTAAGGGGCTGCAACAATGAGCATATTTAGCTATATGATTGACTTTACTGTTTAAAACAAAATATGAAACAAATATTTCCGTGATAAGGTTGCACTAGCTACAATTGCAGATAATAATAAAAAGAGACATCATAAAGTCTAAATAAGCCGTTGGAAAAATTTTTTCTTAATACAAAACAATAATTATGGCTAAAAAATTAACCTATATTAATTTTGGCTAAGGTTTTTTTAGAGCTGAAAATAATTAAACTCTAAATCAGAACGTTAACAACATACTGAGGCTGTTAGGACTGTCAAAAATCGATAATCAATGAAAATTTATCAATATTTTATCTCTAATTTTGCTTTTCACCATAGCTACACCAACTTATTCACAAGTATATTTCATTCATAATTTATCTATAAGTGTATTGCCAGTGATCCATAAGGGGTTTGTGATTGACTTTTCACTTAGAGACAAAATATGAAAAAAATATATTTGTGAGTGCGCTTGTGTAACTACAATGACACACACTGTTAGAGGGAGACGCCTTATTCAATTATGAGTCAATGTTCGATCGTTTGATAATATTTGACAAAACTAATAGACTAAGATGTTAAATGATCCAACTTCAAGTAGAGATGATGTAGGTTCTAACCAACTACTTGAAATCTACTAATTAATCACATCTCCATATCACCACCACTTTAAACAAGAGACTCGAGATATCTAGAACGTTCGCACATTTTAAATGATCTGAGTACAAGTAGTTACAACTCTACCACTAGAGCATCTACTAATAAAATTACATTTCATGTATTCAATTTAAGATCTATTCAAACGAAGGACTTTATACTCCAATATCATCCTACATAATTTAAGTTTTTTCTATACGCTTTCTCCAGTCTTATCCGCAAGAAGGATATCACCGGCAAAAAGCATACACCAAGGTGCATCCTCTTGTGAATGTCTAGTAAGAGCATCCATAAATAAAGAAAAAATATATGTGCTTAAACCCGATCCCTGATGTAATCAGGGCCGCTAACGATCCGATTTCAAGCCAAGCTGTGGTCAGCTCGAAAAAATTTGAACGAAAATTTTAGCTCGCATATCAACTCATTTATTTCAATCTGATCTCGATCCGAGCCAAACTTTAAATCAATTTTTTGAGTGATTAACGATCTTCAAGCTAAATTAGCTAAATTCACAATTATATATTTTTAACAATCTTATTTCGAGCTAAGATGGGATCGACTCAAATTGACTCGAAAAAAATTTGATCCAAAATTTTGGCTCACGGCTCGACTCGCTTATTTCAATCTGATCTCGATTTGAGCCAAAATTTGAGTCAATATTTGAGAAATTAACGATGTTCGAGCTAAATTCACAGTCCTAGATGTAAACTAAAATAAAAAAATATTTAACAAACCTCCTAGTTGCTAACCTTAAACCTCTTTCTTAAATTAAAATGGAAATAAAAATGAAAATGAAGATAACAAGTTACCTTCATCAGTCATTTAGGGTAGCGGATGTGCAGAAGGAGGAGAAAAATGGAAGTTTTGGTCACTGTAAGTCGTGATCCCACTATTGCACTCCCAGCTAGCTTCTATTCCGACTGTATCTCGAGGGTTTCGGGCACGAAGGCGATGGTTTTGGAAGAAACAGAGAAGGACATGTGAGGGTTTCGTGGAGAAGCTAGGGCTTCTGGTCAAGAAAGCAAGGGCCGGGCGGAAAGATTAGGGCATTACTGAGAGGGAGGAGACTTTGGTCCGACATATAGGATTAGTTCATACGGTCTATTAACGTCTTTTATTGTGTCGGTTATTAAAACTATTACTTACGGCTATTCTCATCGCTTAATAATAAAATACGTCAGTTAAAACCTCTCCAGGTGGCGGGTTTGAAGATAATCGACGAACTATAGCTGTTCGTTAATATTTGCTTTTAACTGATGAATTATTTCGTCAATTATAATTAAAATTAGTCGGAAAACAGAATACTGTCGATAAACAACGATATATGTTGTTATTATACCGTCTCAAATAATTAAGATAAAAAAACACTCACAAAACCGTAAGTAATCAGAACATTTTTTCCTACTTGTAAAAAAACTATTATTTTTTCCGTCAATTTTAACGCATTTTCTTATAGTGTGCCTCCAGTTATAACCGCATAACATATATGATGAAGAACTGTGATAAAGAGACATTACTTTTATACCTATCCAATGAGTCATTATTCCATTCTAGTAAGGGAATAAAAAGCCATATAATGTCCCATAGCTTTTATAGAATAGTTATATCACACCTTATATATATATATATGACTGTAGTACAAGACTTCAAAAACTTAACTTTCATGAATTGAAATATATTAGACCACACATTCTCAAGGCATCAACACGTAGTAATTATATCACAAGGTATGACTACACTAAATCTATGGAGGATCCGATTAAGACAATGAGGGCCAAATATCGGATTATTGATCAGACTTTTCAAGGCTGTTAATATGAAACAAATCTCTTGGTTTGGAGTTTTCCTTTGGCACAGATTTGGATATCTTATGGCAAACAAAACCTCTTTCTTTATTTTGAAAATTATTGATGTTATCATTATTAGATTCTCTTTAAAGTTGACCACTCAATATATTATGGTTAACCAATATTTATCTTTCATTGAATTTTATATGATACAACACCAACAAATTTTCATCAACCCGCACGAATCTCGAGGCAAGGCACGAATCACGAGACATTGTTTTGAGAAAGAAACATTCAAACTTTCAATTAAGTGTCATGCAAAGCTCTGATTTCATCAAACTTATAGTCAAATTGATCGGTTAGATAAGACAAACCTAATAATATCAAATTTGGTCCAATCATATTCAAATCAAACCTAGATCAATTCATTAAACCACTCTTAGATTATTTTGAACACATTTGGAAGGAAGAACTAATGCTGATGCTAGCAAGCCTATACTTGAATCAAGCGTCTCGATAAGCCAAATCCAAAGAGCCCAAGATTGCTCAGATCTGACATCCTTAAGCACTCAAATGTCCATCAAACGCCATTCAAACGAGGGAAGCTCTTCGGACCGTTTGATTAAAATGATTTATATTCCTGCATTAATTGCACCCAAAACACTATAAATAAAGCCTCACCCCTCACAGGAGAGAGACTTGAGAGAGAACTCGAGGCTTTGAGAGAGATCTCAAATCCAACATCATTCATGCCATCACCGACAGCAGTTGACCACCACCAACTGTTGTCAACCATTGCCGACCTCTATCGTTCAGCGTCGGCCACAGTCGACCACCGTTGATCACCACTGACCTCCGTCGATCGTCATCAACTACCGTCGACCACCGCTGACCTCCGTCGACCACCGCTGACCTCCGTCGACCACCACCGACCGCTGTTGAGCACCACCAACCTTCGGCGACCACTGCCGACCACCGTCAACCACCGTCAACCACCGTCGACTGTCGTCAATCACCGCTATCCTCCGTCGACCGTCCTCGACTACCATTGACCTTTGCTGACCTCCGTCGACCGCCACCAACCGTCATCGACTGTAGTTGACTACTGTCGATCACTATCTACCTTCGTCGACCACCGCTAACTAGACGACGTCAGTCGATGTTATAACTTGGAAAGCTAGTAACCCTTTCTCGTATGTGGGACAAGGGGTCTCTGTAATCATCAGTCAATGGTGAATTTTTGCAACTAGACTAGGCCCCATGGTTTTTTACCTTTCCAGGTTTTCCACGTAAAATTTTTTAGAGTCATCACTACTTATTTCTCTTTTATCTCTGTGTGTGTTGAATTCTCGTATAACGCTAAGACGATAATTCGTTACTTTGCCGCGCAGATTTTCCAGCACACATCAGTTTGACACTGTCTGTGGTAACAAAGTCTTGTTCGATATTGTCTTTAACTATAATACACTAAGCCCCTACTTCCTTTCCCAATGATGTACTACATCCAATAGGTAAAGGAACCTCCTTCACGTAATGAAAATCATCTTTGGTGCTTTCTTTAATGAGAGGAGCAAACTTCATTGCAGTCTCGAAAGGTCGTTCACGTCAACGACTTGGGCAAGATTGTAGTTGGGTTGTCTTCTCACATCTTATCCAAACACAAATTATTTCACAACTTCTTTCAGACTGGGGGGGGCAACTTTTACTGCAGTCTCGAAAGGTGGTTCCTATTAACATCCCCGACATGACTGTGATGTGGAAGTCATCCCACATTTCATTCAGATTACAAGTCTTCAAGAATCTCTCATGGACTGGAGAGCAATCTTCGCTGCAAAATACGCTTCCTCAGTGTCCTCTCATCGTACTGGAGTTTCTCTTAAACTAGATTAGGAACCTGATCTCTTTAAAACCTGATACATGCGTTTTTGTGCAAGCTCACATAGAAAATGCCCACGCTAGGGGGCAAAAAGATTCAAAAGCAAGCATCTAATAAGTTATCTATATTTCTTGAGTATGAGCGCAACCATATTTCCAAGAAAACATACAGTTCATTGTGATCTATGCCCTAGTCTCGAGAAATGCAGTACATCTCTGACACCTCATTCTAGGCTTAATCGATCTCAGGGGGGACTCGATTCGACCTCTTCCATTACATGTTATGGTTGTCAAGCAAAAGCTTCAACATACAGCCTCGGATAGGTCAAAAATCCTTGGTGGATTTCCTTCAATCTCTTTGATTGCTGGCTACAGTCGTCAAGCAAAAGTATCGACATACAAACTCGGATAAGTCAATAATCCTTGGTGGATTTTCTTCAATAGCAGGTTATGATTGTCAAGCAAAAGCTTCGACCAACAACCTAGGATAAGTCAACCATTCTTAGTGGATTTCATATGACTTTGTTACAGGTTAATACCGTCGAGCATCTCTGGTTATACAACTCAGAACTGGTTTTACATCCTTAATGAATTCTCCTTTCAATTATGCTCCTGAAGTCAAGACTAGCGGCAAGATCCGATAAGATGCTACCATGCTGCTAAGAACCTCAGAAGGTTACAAGCTTTAGAAGGTACTGGTTCAAGCCCTAATAAGACATAGGTTTCATAAAGCACAACCTAGCTAGACATGAACCATAAAAGGTATGCGATTAATCATTTTATAAAAAATTGTGTGCTAAATTTAATTGCAGAATTTGCACAATTAAGAAGCCGCAACAACCGTGGAAGAAAAAAAGAAGTATATTATCATCATCTACAAATGCCACCTCAGTTGATAAAAAATGCTACAAAGACTAACATATACTTGTACAAGGGCTACAGTAGATCCGCTGATCTTCAAGTAGAGTCAATACGCCCCAAAAACTCCAGCACTTAAGATGATTGCTAGGGGGTCTCCAGATAACGTCATCACATAAGCATGAAAAATCTTCCCCTCCATGCGCGATGGAAAAATTATAACATTTTTTCATCACTTCTGAAATGTGCAAGAGGAACATTGGAACCTCTTGAGGAATGGACTACTTCAACAAGAAAGAAGATCTCGTTGTTAATCTTCTACGCATGATGAGGATGATTTTCCTCTTTGTCGCAACGTGAAAGACAAAGTCGACTTTCCTCTTCGTTGCATCGAGAAAGAAGATTTTGTTGTTTGTTTGCTACACAAGGCAGAGACGACTCTACTCTTTGCACCGCAACTCTGCACCGTAACTCAACACTGCAACTCAACACTGTAACTCAACACCGCAACTCTGCACTGTAACTCAGCACCGCGACTCTTCGTCGCAACGCATTGCGTTGCCACGATGCACCACAAAAATGTGTCCCAACGCCACGACGCATCACCGCAACGCGTCACATAGCCACAATACATTGCCCCAACGCGTCGACACGACACACCATCGCAACTTATCTCCGCGACGCACCGCCGCACACCGTCGCAATGCATCACAGTGCCACAATGCCCCGCCACGCTGCTCCGCCGCAACGCTCCGCTAAATTTAGTCATTGTTTTATGAAGCTTATATCAGCAATATGATGCAGCTCCCTGAACCCAAATCAATAACATTCAAAGGCTTGCACAGGTTTTTCCATACCGTCAAATTTTCCTCTTTTTATCCTCAACCCAAAAAAATTGTTAAACAAGCTTTCTAGTTTAAATTGAGTGCTAAATTTTAACTTCAGCATTGTAAAGCATAAATTGATATATTATCGAGTATACTCTTAAGTAAGTAATTCTTCCCCCAGAGGGAAGGATTGTATTAGTTCACTCCCCTAATTTGACTTTTGGTTTTCCCCACCACTTAATCAAATTGAATTTTCTGCTCCTTTCTTTAATTTAATTCACCCCAAGATATTTAGATGGCAAATCATCCAAATAGAAACCAGTGTATAGGAGTTTCTAATTATTCAAAGAGCAGCTATATTTCCCTTAATTAAATTCCCCGCCGCATCGCGGCATGTCGCCGCAACGCACAGTCGCAACGCGTTGCCGCGTCGTGCATTCCGTAATGCGTCATTGCGACGCTTCGCCGCAAGGGGGTCACTATGACTCTACCCCGTATTTCCACTTCAACCCTCACTTTAGGCCTATTTATAGGCTGAAAAGGGAATTGGACTATCAAATGCTCATTAATAAAAAAATAATAAATTAAAAAAAATTCCGCTTCCAGTTGTTCAACTCTAACGCCTGCTCTCTGCTTCCCATTCTTTGGCATTCCCTGATTAGTTTGTGCTATATTTTATTATAGCTAAATGCTTGTGCATGAGATTCTCAAAGCAAATCAAATATTATCAAACCAATAAGTGTCAGAGCATATAAGAGTTTCTCGGCACATTTAGGAAAAGCATTGAAAGCATATTTTATATAAGGGATGCTTCAGATCTTAATATTTTCGTACAATCAAAATAGTCTTGTCCGAAAATAGGGGGACAACTGATACATCACAAACAAATTTTCATTAGACGGCACGAATCTCGAGACACTTTTTTGAGAAATAAACATTCAAACTTTCAATTAAGTGTCAAGCAAAGCTCTAATTTTATCAAACTAATAGTCAAACTAATCGGCTGGATGAGACGGACCTAATAATATCAAATTTAGTCCAATCAGAGTCAAATCAAGCCTAGATCAATTCATGAAACCACTCTTAGATTATTTCAAACACATTTGGAAGGAAAAACAATACTTGAATCAAGCGTCTTGACAAGACGAATCCAACGAGCCCAAGATTGCTCGATTCTGATATCGTTAAGACATCAAATGTCCATCAAACGCCATCCAATCGAGGGAAGCTCTCCAGACCGTCCGATTAAAATGATTCATTTTTCTGCACTAATTGCACTAAAAACACTATAAATAGTGCCCCACACCTCACATGTGGGAGACTTAAGAGAGAACTTGAGGTTTTGAGAAAGATCTCAAGTTCAACATCATTTATGCTATCACCGACCGTCATTGACCACCACCAACCGTCAGCGACCACTGCTGACCTCTGTCGTCCACCATCGGCCACTGTCAACCACCGTTGATCATCACCGACCTCCGTCGACCGTCATCAACTACCGTTGACCACCGCTGAGCTCCGTCGACCACCACTAACCGTCGTTGACTGCCATCGACCGTTGACGACTACTGCCGACCTCTTTCGACCAGCACGGGTCACCTTCGACCACTGCTGATCACCGTTGTTCTCTGTCGACCGTCCTTAACTACCATCGACCACCGCTGTCTTCCGTCGACCGCAACTGACCGTCATCAATTGTCGTTGATTACCGTCGATCACCGTCGATCACCGCTGACTAGACGTTGTCAATCGACGTTATAACTTGGAAAACTAGTAACCCTTTCCCGTCTGTGGGACAAGGGGTCTTTGTAATCATCAATCAATGGTTAATTTTTACAATTGGGCTAGACCCCGTGGTTTTTTCCCTTTTCGGGATTTTCACGTAAAAGTTTTTAGAGTCATCACTGTTTGTTTCTCTTTCATCTGTGTGTGTGCTGAATCTTCGTACAGCGCTAAGACGATAATTCGTTACTTTACCCTAAACCCTAAACCCTATATATGTATATTTATTTATTTATAAGCCAATGTAATAGAACAACAACAACAAATAATCCTTATCAACTCCTTTATTTAAAGAAGGTCATTCTCTTGTAATTTTTTCGCTAGCAAATTCACTTAATTAAACAAGGATTTTGATGCATATCTAGGGATAATTTTTTGAAGTCATATTCAAAATCACATCTTAATTATGATTTCAACAAATTAATACTCAAATTTAGTGTATCACTAAGAAGAACCCAAAAAAATTTAAAATTTTAATGCTTGAGTCTAAATGAATCTAAATTAAGCACCTATATTTTTAAGAGTTTTGTAACAATTACTTAAATATCAATGGTATGTAATTATCTACATACTGACAATCAAATTGGATGTCTTGACAAGAGAAAATCAACAAATATAACTTCATTTTGTAGTTATTAAAGGACTTAAATGCTAAAAATATGGTATATGATCAAAGAAATTAACATGAATCATTGTCTGGAGTGTTGTGACATCTCAGGTAGGCTGATTAAAATTTCGCTTTAATAAATTATAGACAACTCCATTTTGCACATGAGCAAAATTTAAAGTTTTGACTTATGAGATAGATTGGAGGTTCCAAGAACTCTAGAGCTCTGACAACGATCATCGACGACCACCATCTCCAACTATTGCGGTTAGCCCGGTTGTGATCATTTGATTGATTGATTAATATTGCCAAACTATCAACACCTTGATGAACATTGCAAATGATAAGTAAGGGATTACACCAATAACAACAAAATTATATATATATATATATATATATATATATATATATATGATTTGGGATTAAGTAACTATGAAAGTTACAATTAAGCAATGTGCTTGTTCATGAGCTTTAAATAATGCAGTTCATAAAAATAAATCAATATAGCTACTTAATGAGCTTGCTAAAACTTTTAAATAATATTGCTCAGAATCATAAATAAATCAAGTAGCAATGTATTCAAATCCGTTCATTCACCATAAGAAAGATACAAATTATAGGCATATAATACCGACAATAATGGCGAAAAGATTCAACGCTAACCCTATTACCTCAGACTTGTGTATGATGTGAACTCCATGCAAAAATGGGCGTGCGAAGGAAATTAACATCAAAAGTGATTTAGAAAAAAAAATTGCATCGAGTTTGTGTCTAATCATGACAATATTAGCCAGTTTTGATGTCTATCATGGAGATGTAAAACTTTTTTACATGAAGTGTGCCTACTTTTGTACACACAAATCATAAATATAAGCTTATTCTTTAACAAGAAGGTCTTTCTGAATGACTGTGATGCTCTATTGTGTAGCCAATTTTCGGTTTTTGATGATGAATCTTGGGGGTATCTGTGGAACAACTGGTGATGCCAATTAACAAGATTTTTTCCTCGGGTTGGATGTGCCCAAAGGTAGGTCAATGCCTTCGCTCGCCTTTCTGATGGTGTTTGGCTCGAGTGCTTATCATTCTTGCTCCAGTCCGATCTATTTGGACTCATACCATTCTTTCTTCTTACTTCTGACTCGATTAACCTTCGTCCTTTGCAAGGATGGTTGCATCCAATTAGTTAAGTTAACCTCTTGATCTCCTTTAGGCAGCCCCTCCTTTGCTGCACTTAATTCATTCTGGCTTGTTGGATCTCCAGGGATCTCTGCTAGTGCATTATTGATGTGCATAAGATAACCTTGTTATAACTCTTTGTTGTTTAGCTGATAGTGCACAATAATAATTCAAATCTATTTGCGCCCAAACATATTTATATGAACCTCGGCATAATTCATCCAAGTATGTCTAAGCCGTGCTCGTATTAGCAACTTTATTTGTTAGAGCTAATCACTTTCGTTGGAGGACTTTGACATTTACACACCAGATTCCAATAATCGTGGTAATAGTGGCATCAAAAAGTTTATGTAAAGTGCCCTCGTTTTATTAGATCTTCTTTCATAACTCCTATATTATATAATATACAAAAATGAGAAAATTAAGGTTATAATTGTCATTTTAATTAATGTTACAATTATCTTGCTGGAAAAAACATCCACATGTGGAATAACCCATAATACAAAAAAAAATTTAATAAAAATTTAACGTTGCGTTGGGGCAGTATTGCTGTAAGAGTGCGAGTGTTTGGCAAAACACAGTTTTGTCTGTTTTATCAAAAAACTGTTGTGGAAAGTAGGGCTGTCAAAACCGCTCGTTGTTCGCGAACAGCTCG
>NEWO01000318.1:789649-814191 GCA_003013225.1 Phalaenopsis aphrodite
CCTTGGTCTGCCCTTATTTTCATTTTAATTAGATGTCATCCAAAACTTATTTATATTAAATTTCTATCCAATTGCATCATGTTATTTCCATCATGATGCCACTATAATCTCAGTTCTTTCTTTATGGCCATGGATTGGGCTCACCATAGCGGCCCACTAGGAGGCCCAAATGAAAAATGGGTCACATGTCAAACATTTTTTTATGCATTTAGACATCTAACACCACATATTTGCATACATAATACTGTTCTAAAATATCATTAAAGTAGGCATTTGTTTATGCTTCTAAAATGGAAAAAAATGTAAATATTAAACTTTAGGGGTTAGATATGTAAATACAAATGAATTCTTTGGTATTTCTGTACAGCTCCCATAAAATAAAGTTAGAAGGGCAAATATGTAATAAAATACTCATCGGCTATATTTTTCTGCGGAAACCCTACCCGCTTATTCGCGCGAGGGCAATCCGGATCGCGTTTCGTGTATGCAGCCGCTGTTCTGTCTTTGAGTTTTGTATTTTGTTGATCTTGTGTTACAGCTTGTTCGTTCTTGGTAGGGTTTATGAATGGCTTGGCTTGATTTTGTTTGTTTTTTTTCTGTATTTTAGGGTTTTTAAATCCTTCTAGGGATATCTATATTTAGAGTTTCTTGCGAAACATTGTCAGGACTTTGAATTTTTGTTTAGTTTTGCGATAACTAAACCTTGTTTTTTTTTGAAATACGTCTCACTTGCCCACTGATTGTCTTTATTGTTATACATCCAATTTCCAGTAGTCATTTATGGAAGGGAAACTTTCAGGCTGATTTTGAGTTTCGTTGGGATACCGTTTAAGAGGCATGGGGGAAGATGTTTGTCTGTTTTTTGTGGCAAGGATGGGAGAAAGAAGTAATCGATGGGCAAGTTCATTTGTTTGCCAGCGCATGATTTTGAGTGGCGGAAGCTGTATTACCTTAGAATTCATGATTGCTATTAGATAGAGCCATACTTGTTATGGAGGCTATGTAACTCTGTTTTAATCTGTATTTCACTAATTTGCGATTGTATTGATGCCCTGTAATTTAGGCTGCCATTGTGATAAGAAGTTTACAGTGCTTGTGAATAAAATGCAATATGTGTGCTATTTATTGGAATACTGAATTGATACTCAATTAATGAATTATTTATGTCCTATTAGTCATTGTTGAATTCATTCTTAAATGCTTGTTTGGGGCATGTTAAGTAGATTGCATGGCATCCTTGTTTCAATATATCTAATTAAAGTTTGTGAGAGATTATAAATATATATTATATTTAATACTTAAAGTTTATGTGGATTTACGGAAAGGCCATGTATGGTTTGTAATAGTTTTAAATTTTTTTTTTATATTAGCTGAGCCCTAGAAAATTTTCAAATGTGATGGCTACATCTTTCAACACATTTTATAGACCATATTTATTCTATTTTTCGATTGCTGATTTGGATTTTTTAAAGTAAGAGACTAGAAAAGTGCTTGTTGCTTTCAAAGGTGGAACTGCAAACTTAAAAATAAAATTATTTTTATTATTCAGGAAACAAAATCCTTTTTTGAAAGATTGCAAGCAAAAGAAAATTTTGGCCACATTACTTACAGTTACATGTACAGGATTATAATGAAAATAATCAAAAGAAGTGATTTTTTATGATAAGATTATTAAATTATTGTATATGGAAATTTATTGTGCATTGATTATTAGATTTTTCTAGAAGAAAATTTTTTGTCCATGGACCACATGATGTTATAAATAGAATTTGCTGTTTGCAGATTATTGGATTGCTGTATATGAAAGCTTGTATGCCACAGATTGTTGAGTTGCTATATATAGGAAAGGGCGGGCCATGGATTTATGCTTATGTTAACACTCTCTGTAAAGCTTGGTTACATTAGGTTGATTATGCTTAACTTGTTGATTAAAACTCATTCCGAGCAAAGACTTGGCAAGTATATATGTAGTTTGATAGTTTATTAAAACATTATTTGGCTGTGATTGTTTATTTTAAATTAGTTTCTTGAAATGAATATCAATTTATCTCAATGTATTTAGTCATGTCATGCTGTACATGATTTTTTTCTATACTTGTGTCACATAGTTGTTACAGTACACTTTTTGTTTTTGTTTACTTGATAGTCTAGTTCTAATAATTTTTTTAACCACATTTTTCTGTAATTTTCTAGTGCATTTTCCCTATATTCAACATCAGCTAGCATTGCTTTTTGAGACCACAAATTATTTTTTGCTTCTAATATAATCAAGTTATCGCACTGATAAGTGTAATAACCAGAGGTGAATCTTTGGTTTAATTCAACTCTAGCCCAATTAACACAAAAATTTTGATTTTTTAATGTTTTATCATTGTTTTTATAATAAAGTCTTTTCAGTGTCTTTTTGATTTAGTTGTACCTAACATTTTTCATGTGATTTTAGTAGGTTTGTTCAGATATTTTCTTACAAAAACTAATAGGCAAGGTTTAAAATTAAGCAATTGGGTCTTGATGTCTTTTCTGTTGCAAGTCTTGAGATATTTTGACGTGTAAGCCTTGTAACTAACAAATTATGTGAAGTAAGAAGTATTAAATTTATATCTAGGTCTAAAGTAAAAATTGATATATTAACAACCTAATATCTAATCATACAGTATGAAGCCATATAAATATCTAAATAAAATAAGATATCAATGTTAAAACATAACCATTTAAAGTAAATTCAACACAATAAGTCTTTGATTCCTGCATCAGAGAAAGAACATAACAAATAACTAAAATTATAATTTTTAAATTTTGTTATAACACTCTCATCACTCAGTGGGTCTTCCATAGAATCATCATGATAATGAATTAATTTTTCTCTTACCCATCCTTGTTTGTGAAACTATTTTTCAAATATTCTTTCTCATCTTTGTTCTCAATCTTCTTCCTTTTTCTTAATCAATAAATACAAATAGGGATATATTTTAAAGTTTAAAATAATGAGTGTTGATGGTTATAACTTTGATTACATAAATTTTTTTGTAAAAATATTTTCTATTTAATTTTTACTAACTTGTGTAGGATCTATTTATCTTATTTCTATACCTATTAAAGAACTCAGTTTTGATATATTTTTATTACAAATGTGATTGTATTAATTTATTATTATCATCCAAATTATATTCATTATTTAATGACACATCATAACAAATTGATATATTTTCATCATCTTCTAAAGCTTTTTTCTTCGAATGTTTATTTTTTAATCTCTTAATGCACATGATGTAAAGGTTACGATATTCAGATGATTTTTGTTTTTTGGTATGAGCTTGACTATACACACTTTAGTTTTGCTCATGTCCAAATGACAAGCATGTAAGACCTAATATTTTAATTATAATCCGTTGTGGCTCTAGTGTGACATCATAAAAAATCAAACCGAATTCACTATTCGACTAAATTTGACAAAAAAAAAAAAAACCAATGTGCAACTATATATATATGTTAAGAGTATTAACTAATAAATGTTAAAAATTTCCTTGGAAATAAATTTCAACTATATCTTTGGTTTTAAACTGTTCAAGGAGGCCATTTTATTTCTACTATTAGTTTGCATATTGGTCTTTACTTCGTTTGCATATTGGTCTTTACTTAGCTGGGCCAGTCATCAGTCTATTAATACAGTGATATAAATCAAATTTGATTGCAACCTTAGTTGATTTGTTCTTAACATATTGAAATAAAAAATTAACATAATATTCCATGGCATGCAAATGACAATAAGTTGAAGCTCTCACTTTTCTAGTATTTCTCAAATTTTCTTATTGTTATACTCCTTTCCTTTTAAACTATATGCAATCAACTTCTTAGCAGCATTCATTGCATTATAAATAAAGCACATTGCTTGGTTTTAATCTGTATCAATCATCTTTAAAACTTTAATTTGAAGCTTTGTTCTTAACTTCTTATTGCATAACTCTCACTTAACCAATAGTTTTTTTTCAAAACAAATTTTTTAAGGTTTTTTTCTCTCAAATTTCTTGCGCAAGTATATTGTAACTATTATGTGGATGTGAACATAGCTTCTAAAGGTAGTTTTACTTTCGAAATGCTTTGCAGAGCTAAGTACGTCTTAGAATATTTGGTTGTAGCAAGTTGTAAGGATTCTTTCTTTTGACATATTTTCATCTAAGCCAAAAACTGACAAATGACTGTTGATGAACTTGATTATCTCCCTTAGTGTATAGTATCCTTGTGCTGAGACAATTCTCCAAAATTTTGGAGAATTAAATCTATTCAACGTTCAGCACATGGTAGCCAATATAGTTAAATTTTCTGCACCGTTAATTTAGTGTCAGTTATATAATCATTAGCATTATCAATAATAATTTCTTTTACCAAATGCTCTCCAATATCTTCAATGAATCCATAAAAAAATTGTTTTAAACTTTTGCCTAATTTGATATCTTCAAAAACATGCTGTGGAGTAATTATTGATCAAAATATTGATCAAGCCTTTATTCTTTGTATCAAGGCAATCATCTGACATGATAGTCACATCAATGTTTTTTTAGTGATATTTAATTCTTCCTTTAGTGTCCAAGTTCTCAATTCATGTATAGATAGTAGTTTAAAGCCTTTTGGTCACAGGAATCTATAGAAAGAATAATGTTGACATAAGATGTAGAGGTTATCTAATCAAATGGAATGGCATTATTATAAAGAATCTTTTAATATCCCTAAATATACACACTTGCGGGCCTCTTTGACAACCCTTATATCCATGTACTTGCCATTCTTCTTATTCATCATTTATTGATCCATATGCTCTCATGCCCCTGTACTTGTCATTTGTGGCAAAGAAGATAAATTTTCATTACTAGGCCCGCCACCACACTGTGATTTATTATCGGTTTGTTACCAACTTATTATTGAGCTAAATGCTTCATCATTGTCACCTTATTTATGTAATTTTGGATCTTATCTTTCACCTCTGTGGGCAACTTGGCACAAGGTTTAACAAATTTATACGAGCAAGAGAGATTCCCTTTCATTTTGTTATAATTTTATCTCAACGGTTGCACTTCAAATAAATATATTTGTTGTCACTCCCTCTATTTCAACTTGCATTTTGTTTCTATGGGCGGTCTTTTTTATATTTTATTGTACTTTTTTTGTACCTTTAACTAATCTTTAGAAAACTTTAAAACATAAATTTCAGTTTAAAAAATTAATACCAAGCAGATACTTAAGAAAAAAAAAATCCTTAATAAACAAGCCAATCATTTTATGTTTGGAAAAGAAAATATTTTTATTGTTATCTACAATAAGAGTAGATGTAGTGGAAAAGATATGTTTCAGTAGAGGAAGAAGACTTGGGATTGTTTTGATTTCTGCGACAGTGAGAAAGAAGACGATTGGCATGAATGGGAGAGTTCAATGCTTGTGTGAGATCGAGAAGGAGATGAGTATGACTTCTGTATGAGACTAGGAGGGAGATGAAATAATAAAATAGGATTTTATTGAATATATTTTTCTTTTATTGATAACCAAACCCTAACATTTAAAGGCACACTTCTCATAAATCTTAAGGTGAGGTGTGCCTCACCTAATGTGAGGTGTTCACCTCACATGTGAATCCATTAGGGCACATCAAATGACAAAAAGTCCTCGAAGTGGCCTAGGCACATCTCGTATTGTGCGATTTCAAACCTTGCTAATAGATAACTCAAAATCAAGACTTTTAGAGGTAGATGAGTTTGCCAACAAAGTGTCGGTATCTACTTTTATCAACGTGAACTGTTAGTGGTATCCTAATGTGGAGTCCATTGCAGTTTTTGCTATCCTACATTCAAGCATACATGTTTATTGAAGTAGATTAAAAATATGTTTCCTTAAGAAGTAACACTGTCTTATTTTTATTGTGCCACTTTCATATCAAGATTTTTTGAACTTATCCTTCAAATTTTTTGTTTCTTGTTCGCTCTTGATGCCACCTGTCAATATAGTATCTACATATATGATCAAAATTGCCTTATCTTTTAGGTGGGCATTTGATTAAGTGTGATCTACTATCATTGAGTATGCCCTCACTTTTCAATATATTTGGGGAATCTATCAAACCGAGCACAAAGAGACTGCTTAAAGCCATATAGAGTTTTTTTCCCTACATTTCTTACTGATGTTTCTCTTATTTTTCAATTTGGATATCCATGTATATTCTCTTCTGAAGGTCCCCATTAAGAGAATTATTTTAATGTCAAGTTAATGTTGAGGCCAATCTAAATTTATTGTTAAAGAGCAAAACTCAAATTGTGTTGTATTTGGCAATGAGAGAAAAACTTTATCATTAGTCAATGCTTTATGATAAGGTATTAGTTTTTGCAACAAGTTTAGTTTACAGTTATCCACACTCCAATTTGTTTTTTAACTATGATGATCCATTTGTATCCAACCCATTTTTTTCATGATAGAAGTTTATAAAATTTTCAAAACATTTTTTTCTAAGGCTTGAATTTCTTCCATTACACCTTTCTTCTATTTGGAAGTTTTGATAGTTTCATAAATATTTTCTAAATTTTGTATTTTATCAACAAAAGGGACAAAACAAAATTCAAATGAGGGCCCTTTATCAGTCATGAAATCATAGATTGGATGTTTGGTGCTTGGCTTCATTTCTTTTTACATGACAATAAAATAGTAGAGATCATTATCATCATTTATGGGTTTATTCTTATGAACTTTTACTTTGTTTTTTATTGAATTAGGTTTGAGTTTTTTGTTGTGTTGAAGATGGCTGATTGCTTCCCTTTTTTAGTTTTTCTTTTTATCCTAGTTTGATTGTGTTGATAAGTTGATGAGAGGGTTTGAGGTTTTTGTGAGTCTTTGTTTGGTTGGATGTATTGATAAGGCAATGAAGGAATTTGCAGCTCTAACGAGGCTTCACTAGGATGAACTACAAGTGATGAGAATTGTTCATTTTCCATTGGTTTGATGAGACATTATTATGAATGGTCAAATAAGTTTTGAACTTGAAATTCTTATTCTTGAATTTCTCCTCTTGAAGTTAGAGTTTGTAGTTATAAGATTGGTTTGTAAGGAATTTTACGAAGATGGAATTGTAAATTTTTTAGTGCCTTTGAAAAAAAATATTTGTATTTTTTTTAATTGACAGTATCCTATTGTTCTCGAAAAGTAATAAATCTATAGGGATGAGAGTGTATATAAATATGCAACATATGTTTTCATTTGAGAAATAAGAGAAAGTGTTGCATTCTTTTACATGGTATCAAATTCAAACACCGCTCGTCGCCCTCCTTGACTTGGCTTCGTTCGCCGCATGCGATTACGACCTTAATCACGTCTTTCGTCGTTCTAAGTCACGACTTAGTCTGTGATGATCATCTCCATCTGCTTCAATCGCTTCGACTGCATCGCTTGTCTTCGTCTGTGTCTTGCGACTTTGTTTGAACCATTTAAAGCTTCCTTTTCCATCTCCCCGTTTGGGTCGTTCATCTCCATTTGGATTTTTCAGCTTTGTTTGCATTGTTTAAAGCTTCCTCTTCATCTTGTGACAGGATTAGGCTATTGCTCGAATCTTCGTCCGCTTCGTCTTCATCCTGCAATGTCGATCATTTCAATGCCATCGACCATCGCAAGTTGTCATCTTTTAAGGCATTGTTGTTTCATTTATTTGTCTTCAACGATCATTGAATTATTTGTCACGTTCTTTATCTCCTACGACTCTGTATCCCTCATCTCTTTAATTTGTCTCGCTATTCAGCTTGTCCATACCATCTTGCTCGTACCAACACATTGAGGAGACCATCGTTGGTGATAAGCATGATTGTCGAACAAAAAATGTTGTGACCGATTTGGTTTCATCAGTTGACTAACATTACAGATAAAAAATCATACGATCAACTAATTTTAATGGAATACAACTGAGATCACTTGAGATATTTTGTCAAGAGAGTTACCTCATTGATAATCCCCCAGTTGAGATTGATCTGAATTATTTTGAGTGGATGAGAGTTGATGCCCAGCTTTTGATACAAATACAAAACTCTACAGAACGTGATCATTCTAATCATATTATTCATTGTGACATTTATTAAAGATGCAATAGAGGAATTGACATTTGTATTTTTTGGGAGAATATTTCTTAAATCTTTGTTGCATGTATTAAGACTTTTCACATAAACTTTAATTTTATTTATGAAGAATTGAATGCACTATTGCCCTTCGATACTAATGTTTGAATTTAGCACTTCAAGAGAATAAATGACTATTATGAGTTTTCTAGTTGGTCTCAACTCTCAGTATGAATGTATCAGATCACAAACTCTATCTGATCCTAGTTTTTTTATTCTGAGGGAAGCTTATACTAGAGTGTTGTATACTATTATGAGTTCTCAAGCTTGGTTTGTATGACAACTTAGTGCTCTTGCTAGCCGAAAAAATGCAGATTTTAGTAAACTTCAGTCTCAGAACCACTATAGAAATGAAACTCTAAATTCTAAAAATCAAGGCTCGAGGATAGTTTTCTACTACTGATATGAACCTGATTATACGAAGAGAAAGTGTTAGAAGTTGCTCAAAAAGAATCTCATAGTCAGTTTAGATGGTCACTACTAATAAAGCCTCTTAGAGTCAAACTCTCGATTTCTGCAGATGAATGTACTAAATTCATCCAATTTTAGGAAGCATCTGAGAAATCTTTCTGTCATTGCGTTTTTTGAGTCAAGTAACAATGATACTCGCTTTATTTCTTCTGTCACACAATGGGTCTTTGATTTTAGTGCCATAGATCACATGATAGGAACTTCAAGACTCTGTTCTACTTTTCATAATTATTTTTCTTTCATCATCTTAGTAGATAGATCTGCCTCTTATGTTCTTTATTATGAATCAAATTATGTTACACCTATATTACCTTTAACTTTTGTTCTTAGTTTACCTTAATTCTCTTTTAATCTTGTCTCTCTTAGCAAGATTACACATGCATTGTTGTATCTTTAGCTTCCTTGACCATTGTCTTTTTTGGGATCTTATGATGAAGATTATAGTAAAGGATGAGAATTAGAGGGGATATATATTTTAGATAACAAATCACCTTGACTCATAGCCCGTTCAAACACCTTATCTTCGTTTGAGGTCCATTTTTTATTAGGGTATCTATCACTATCAATGCTAAAAAGTTATACCATCAGTTTTAGCAATTATATCTTTAGATTGTGAGTCATGTTAATTTGCGAAACACCATTATTTGTCTTTTATTCTCTGAACAAATAAAAGTGAATTTTGGGTTGGTTCAGCTGTATGGGGGCTTTTATCTAATAGACTTTGATATCTTGCCTTTTTTTTGGATGATTTTTTTATATGATTTGACTTTAATGTCATATTGAGTTTTTGTTGCATGAAATTAAAACTCAATTTAATGTTTTTGTTAAAATTATGAGAAGTGACACTGTCAAAGAATTTTTCTCTGCACCTTTTCAAACATATATGACAAAATGAAACGCTTCACCAATTATCTTGCTTCGGTACTCCATTTCGAAATGGAGTAGTTGAAAAGAAAAAAAGACATCTTCTTGAGACAATTAAAGCTATTTTATTTTACAATAATGCATCCAAATAGTTTTATGTTAATATAGTTTATGTTACTTTTTTTATCAATTGGATGTCCTCTACTGTTTTATAAAATTATATGCCCTACCATTTTTTTTTTCCAACGTGCTTTCTCTTTTCCATTGAGCCTTATATATTTGAGTGTACTTTTTTTTTGTTCGTGATACTTGCTTATAAGTTTCTAAATTGGGCTCTAATTATTAAGGTGTCTTTCTAGGATAATCTAGTTGACATAAATGGTATCAATGTTTTCTCCTCTCTTAAACAGGTACAGGGTTTGTATCGATGCCACATTTCACAAAAAAACCTCATTCTTTAGTGACTCATTATTTTCTAAGTTCTCACGAGATTTTAATGAATTAATGTTTCACATCATTAGTTCAGCTCCATTTCTACCACTAGTGACTCGACCTAAATCACATATCATTAATTTTTGCTTGAGAAGTTTTTGTCCCCCTTATTTTTGTATGGCGGTAGTGTCATCTTCTTCAGTGGATCCTCCTCCTAGTGACCTTAATTTGCCTTTTGCTCTTCGAAGAGTAAACGCCAATGTGTCTACCCCATTTCCTTGTGTGTGTTAATTATATTAAGCTTTCTTTTTTTTCTTGCTTTTTTCTTGCTCAACTCTGATGATGTCCTTAAATCTATTCAACAAACTGTATCTCATTCTGGGTAGCGAACAAAAGTGTTTGATGAAATGAATGACTTAACTGAAAATGAAATTCTTGAACTAGTTGATCTACCTCATGACAAGAAGGCTGTTGGCTCTAAATGTGTGTTTGCAGTTAAGTTTCATTTTGATGGATCTGTAGCTTGTCTCATAGTTCTTTTGGTTGCTAAAGGCTATGCTCAAACTTATG
The DNA here is from genome assembly GCA_003013225.1 of Phalaenopsis aphrodite. Classification (NCBI taxonomy): domain Eukaryota; kingdom Viridiplantae; phylum Streptophyta; class Magnoliopsida; order Asparagales; family Orchidaceae; genus Phalaenopsis; species Phalaenopsis aphrodite. Next base: position 800,125 of record NEWO01000318.1, read on the forward strand.
GGATTGACTTCTTAGACACGTTGTTTATGGTAGTTTAGTTGATTTTAGTTCGTTTAGTTTTGTTCTTGGCCGTGCACTAACTTGATATGTAGAATATTACTCTGTATGGTGATATGATAGAAGAAGTTTACATGGAGCAATCTTTTGGGTTTGTTGCTCATGGGGAGTCTTGAAAAGTATGTCGTTTTTAGAAGTTATTATATGGATTGTACCTAAGTCCACAGGCATGGTTTGGAAAATCCAGCCAAGCATTAGTAAATTTTGGGATGTAGAAAAGTAAAAGTGATCTCATTGTTTTCTACAAGCAATCTTCTTTGGGGATCATTCTATTAGTGGTTTATGTTAATGACACTATCATAATTGGGATCGATATGCGGGGAATCTTATCAATCAAATCATTTCTCCAAAATCAATTCATCACAAAGATATAGGTTTCTTTAAATAGTTTTTAAGGATTGCGGTATCAAGGACCAAGAAAATTATTTTTCTATTTCAACAAAAGTATGTTTTGGATTTGGTAGCAGAAATTGGGAAATAATGAGTCAAATCATGCAATATGTTGATGTTTTCTAATTCAACTTTTACCAAGGAGGGAGAGTCTTTCAATGATCTTGAACAATATAGAAAAGTTAGTGAGAAAATTAAACTACCTCACAGTGACTCACCTTTATTTAGTTAGCGGTATAAGCCAATTTATGTCTTCCCCCATACTCAATTATTGGTCAGCTTTGGAACGTTATGTTGTGTTACCTTAAAAGAGCTTCTAGACAAGATATTCTATATTTGAACCATGGACATAGAAATATTGAATATTTTTTATGCAAATTGGGTGAGTTCCAAGATTCATCGGAGATTCATTACTAGATATCGTGTTTTTGTTGATGGTAATTTATTCTCTTGGTAGAGTGAAAAGTAGAATGTTGTGTCACGATATAATACAAAATCTGATCGAAATAATGTGGATATCCCAATTCTTGATCGAAATGGGTTTTAAAATGATAGTTTCAGCAAAGTTGCGTGATAACCAAGCTATAACTAATTTTTTTCTCGAATTTGGTCTTCCATGAATGAACTGTTCACATTGAGCATATTGCCATTTTGTTCATGAAATGATTCAATAAAATTTGATTTCTACAACTCATATTAAAACTAGGGAACAATTAAGTGACATTTTCAAGATTGTCATTAATGGAGTATATATGTGACAAACTAAGCATGATAAATATGCATGCTCCAACTTGATAGGGAGTATTATGGAAAGTAATAAACCTAAATCTAGGANCATTTTTTCAATTAAGAAATAATAGAATGAGCAACTTCTTATTAAATACTGTTCATTTGATAAATTTAAGCGATACTTGTTCCGATGATAAAATTGAATGTGATTGAAGATTGACTAGAAAGTTTTTTTGGAGGAATAAAGGTAACGATTTTGGTATATGGAATTGAATGTAGAAGGCTTTGAATAGACTTTAAGTAAAAGTATTTTAAGAAATTTTATTGATGGGGTATGCACTTGTTAATTTCTCCACAAATATACTTATTATATTATTTGTGAATAATTTTAGTGATTTAGCCAGTGTTTTTTTTTGTTTTTTTTTTTGAACTTCATTTTGTTTTTGCTGGTCAATAATTCCTTTATTTATGAATATTTTTTTAAGAACAATTTGTAGAATTCCTAGGCATAATCATTTGTTAGGACTTGAATTTTTGGTAGAACTTGAGTCTGTAGATGATGATGCTCAAATGTTAAAAAATTTATCGCTCTTTGAATTTTATTTATTAAGAAAACTCAAGTGAGATGGTTATGATGGTTTGAAGGAGAAAAACGATGTAATTTGAGTGCCATATTTTATGCTAGATGGTGAATGTTCATCACTTTGGATTAAAGCAAATGTTTGGGATGATTTGTGTGTTTGATTGGCATGGGATTTACGAGTGTCTTTTGCCATATGACAAATTTACTTTAAAAATCATTTGAATTTTGTTTTTGAAATTTGAAATGCTGTTTTTAATAAATGCATAACATGGTGCCTGAGTTTGTACCTTCAGGGATCATGTTTTAGAAGGCAAAGTTTGGAATGTATCATCACACTCCCTATCATTCTCCCTTAGTTCAAGTTTGGAAGGGACAAATTAAATGAAAAATTAGTATTTTGATTTTTCTCTCAAGTAAATGTGCCAAGTCATGGTAAGTTACAACCTAGGTTATGCAAGTGGTGTAAATTTAACTTATTTCGGTAATATTCTATTAGTTCTTGGTATTTTCCCAGTTGGTTGAAAGAACAAATAGAGAGTAGTGATTTATCTTTATTGTTGCTTCCCTTTAGAATTTTGTTATTCCAATATTTTATCATTGAATTTATATGGTTTGGAATTTGATTTTGACCGTTGGGATTCTAGTTTATTGGCCACTGACTTCTTTATGGCAATTTACACCATTCTTTGCTTTACCCCGCTTGTCGGTGGAAGGTTGGTTTTTATTATTGGTTAAAGACTTTATGACCTGGAGGAGATGCTCTTTGTTGAATGATCTACCATTCTCACAGAGAGTAAAACCTTAATTTCCTTGGTCCTGTCTTGAAAAATAGAATGAAATGGGGCGTTGAGATTGTATTATTGAATTTTGTTCCTTTTTGTCAAAAGATAAGATAAGAAGCTACGTAAGTAGTTAATGAACCAACTTTCTTGGAAGAAGGAAATCTAGAAGACAAATTTTAATTATGAAATAAACATTTGTTCTATTATCATCTATGAGTTAAGTTGGGCTTTTTGTACTTGTGTAATACTCATACGAGATGCATTTTCTTTCATAAAATGTATCCAGTGCATATCTCCAAACTATCAGATCTAGCTAAATTTTACTGTTTTGTTATGTGGATTTGCAGAACTGTGTGGGATTCTCAATTGCGCAGATTAATTTAATGCTGTCCTTACCAACTTTTTCCAACCATACCTTTGCAGAGCTATTCACTATCATCAATCTTAGTTGATTCTGTTTTCTGCCTTGTTTCTGTGGTGACCATTTTTTATTTGTTATTTCTGAACCCTTGACTTGTTTCAATATGCTATATTCTTACTTCCTGTTTGCTTGTTTCTTCTGTTGATTTTTCATGTTTCCTTCACTAGTTTGGTTCCTTGAGTCAATTTGAATTATGGGCTTCGGCATGTTATCGAAACAACAAAAAGACATCATTATGAAAATTTATGGAGCATCTTTTGATTGTCATATAAATGTTTCTTTTGTTTGCCAGTAATTTATTTTTCTTTGCTCATTCCATTGTATATCTTCCATTGAAAATCCCTTGAACTATTCCCCATGACATTTTTTGAGTCAATATTATTACGCTGCAGCTTCTGCTGGTGGTTGCATTTCTTTCCTCTTCATATTTTTCAGCCTTGCTTCTACAAAAATTACTGGCATCCGTGTCTCCTTCACGGCTCCCTTTCAAGTTCATTTGAGATAACATAAAATGCCGAGGCCAGGAGCTAGTGCTCAAGTTACCAAGTCTGTTGAACCTGAGAAGCCTCAATGGAAGGTGATTGCTGAACCTGAGGAGGACATGGAAGATGATGTTGAATATGAGGAGATTGAAGAGGAGATTGAGGAGGAGGTTGAGGAAGAGGAAGAGGTTGAGGAAGAGATAGAAGTGGAGGAGGAGGAGGAGGAAGAGGAAGAGGAGGCTGAAGGTGGGGAGGTAGCGGTGGCAAAGACCCAGACTGTTGACCCCCATGCAATCACTGCTCATGGTGATGATAAGAAGGATGATGAGCTACTTGCTCTTCCTCCACACGGTGCTGAGGTTTATATCGGTGGCTTATCTAGTGATGTTTCTGATGAAGCTTTGAGGAGTTTTTGTGAAAGAGTTGGTGAAGTTGTGGCGGTGAGATATATTGGTCATAGCTTGTAAGCAATTCTTGTGTGCACATCTGATGATTTTCCATGTTGATGACAGGTTAGGATTTTATCTGGGAAGGACAAGGTTTATGCTTTTGTTACATTCAGAACCAAGGAATTGGCTAAAGATGCAATCGAAACTCTGAATAATACTGAGTTCAAGGTATTTCTTTTACTGTTGTTGTTGCATAACTTGTTCTTGCTACTTGGTAATGTAGTAACCTAGTGGGTGACGTTTGATGGCAGTACTTTGGTTGTGTAGAGTGCCTCAAAGGAACAATATACTTATTTTACAGGGTTTTTTGAGTAGCTGGCATCCATCTAGCTCATAATATTTCTTGGTCTTGTATTTTTTATGCTAAAAGTCTGATTATTTCAATTGATCTCTTTTTATTACACCAACGTCTTCCATAAATCTTGATTGTTTTAGCCTGCTAAGCATATATCTCATGGGTGTTATTGCATCTTGAGAATGGCGAGATGATACATTTTAATCCATAGTTGTCCTAGTAGGAGCTATAGTAGTTCACTGAGGCCCCAATAATGAGTTGTTCTCGTAGTATTCTTTGTTGATAGAAGATAGCTATGATATTTGGTCTCTTATATGCTCATCAGGGCCATTTATTACTTGCAAACAATTTGTTATGTAAAACTTTTTCTTTCTTTGTGATGAAGTTATTGTTTACTAGATTTTGGTATTAGTTCAGCACATTTGCTTTATGTTTTACTTCATCTTCTTTGACTGTTATTTGGGTGGCCATTGGTCGTTCATGCGCATATATGATTTTTTTTTTTTAATGATTTGACGTGCTGCAACCTGCTCAGGGTAAAAGGATCAAGCTTTCGACATCTCAAGCAAAGAATAAACTTTTCATTGGCAATGTACCCAGGGGCTGGACTGAGGATGATTTGAGGAACGTGGTATCAAAAATCGGCCCAGGTGTAATTGGTGTCCAACTAATTAAGGTAGTTCTATCTGCTTTGTCCAACATCCTTGCCTTGCTATGTACTAACATGTAATGCCGGAGCAAGTAATTAATTGGAGACCTGCAGAAGCATTTGTGTATCTATTTTATCCTGAAATGGTTATAGCAATTTGCACTTTTTGGTAGGATGAATGTATCCTTGTGTTTTTGTTGAATAAATTTGTACGCCTAATATTGCACTTTGGCCAATTGTTTTCTAGCTTAAATATTCATTCTTCATATTTTATTCTCCAGGACCCACAAAGTTCTTCTCGCAATCGGGGGTTTGCATTTATTGAATACTACAACAATGCATGTGCTGAGTTCTCTAGAAAGAAAATGTCAGTTCCAGAATTCAAGCTGGAATCTAATGCCCTTACAGTGAGCTGGGCGGACCCAAAAAGTGGGGACTCTTCTTCAGCTGCACAGGTATATCGAATGTTTTTTTGGACTTGCTTTGGCTATTCTTTTATTTTTGTTAACATGATTTCCATTTTCATTGTTACAGATAAAGGCAATATATGTGAAAAATTTGCCCAAGACTGTGACTGAAGATAAGCTGAAAAAGCTGTTTGAACGCCATGGAAAAATTACGAAAGTTGCTTTGCCTAATGTAAAATCTGGACAGGAGAATAGAATTGGGTTTGTGCATTTTGCAGAGAGATCATTTGCTATGAAGGCCCTTCAGAACACTGAAATTTATGAACTCGATGGTAATCTTTTTGTTTATTTTTAATGGGCAATTATTATTTTTTGTATTAGCTGTATTATTATCAATTTACTTTAAAATAGGCCATATTCTTGAGTGTTCCATTGCGAAACCTCCTGCTGATAAGAAAGCGGCCTCTGTGACTGTGACTGATTTAAGGAAAGGTACTTTACTTCCAAATTACCAACATCAACGAGGTTTACTGGGAGATGCCTATGGTGTTCAGCCTGCTAGTTTTGGTCAGGTATATCTTCTTTTATTTTGTTTTGTTTTTTTTTTTTTTGTTTCTGCTTTCAGTTCCAAGGCTTTTAGATGCTTTGTTAAGTTCCCAAATGATTTGTACCATCTTTTCTCAGCATAACCAGCTTCTTATGCTTATTTGATCTTGCTTTTGTTTCAGCCTATGGCCTACGGAAGAGGCCCCGTGCCTGGTGTAACAATGGTACCAATGATACTGCCAGATGGCCGTTTTGGATATGTTCTGTAAGATATATGCTCTTTCTGGTTGATGGCTTTAAGACATCTGCTTTAGAGGCTGTTTGACTAATTATAATTTTGCAGCTTTATGTTTAAATTATCTTACTTAGTGAAGTACATTTTTGATTTCATCTCTTTCTTGAAGCTAATCTGAATAACATTAATGGTCATTTATAATATGAAGATATCTACATAGTCTCAATTTTTATGGAAGAGAGAGAAAGAGAGATCATAATCATCATTGAAGATATCTGCATATAGGATATGAAGATATTTATATTACCTCAATTTTATGGCCAAAGAAAAGAGAAAAGTAAGGAAGGTTGTAATCTTATTTATTGCTTGAAAGATGGCATTAAATCAAGTACACTTCACTTCGTAGATAACATTTTCATCTTTAATTGCATTGTTATGTAGATTACAAAACAAACTCTTTTAAATTTATTGGTTATTTTAAAAAAAAATATTCATAATTGTTATTGTTGGTAAAAGCTTAATTAGTAGTTCATTTTTCCATATTCATTGACTTAATAGATGTTTCCTATTAGAGTTTTTTTTTCTTATATTGTTGAACAATGACCCTTCAGTCAAGTGCCAGGGCCACCACTTTTGATTACATACTCCACAATATAACAAAAGAGTCATCTCAAGATGATTTGTTCTTGTGTAGTTTTTGTTTCCGTTCAGCAAGAACCTAACTTGAAGTTTTCAAATCATGGTTTAAAATGGAATTCGAGACAACATTCAATATAAGGTGCCTATTAATTGCACGAGGCTTTCTATTTTTGTTATAATTGAAGCTTCTTATGATTTTTTTTTTTTTCATATTAGATGGACGCCTCAAAATTTTGTCTCAGAGCATTTGCGGTAATCACCCCAAATAAAATGTACTTAATATTTTTACTATGTTAAGTAATATCATATTAGAGGTTTTAAGCTTTCATGGTTTAGATCAATTTTATTGAAGAGGGAGGACATTCAGATCCCACAAATGGAGAGATTTAGCACTGTGAGCAAGTGTGTGTGAAGCCAAGGGCAAAGATTGAATGTTGCAAGTGGGGTAGATATTGAGCGTCGTGAGCGCAAGTGGAGTCAAGCGCACAAGTGTGAATGGAGATCGAGCATTGCATGCTTGTATGGTAGCATTGACTTGCTACATATGTAAATGAGAGTAATGATTGGATTTTTTTTATTTTTTTATAAAATAGTTTTGTTTATAAAAAATAAATAATAAAATTTTTAAAAAAAATCCGTGATAGGATTTGTTTAGCTCTAGTGACAGACAAAATTAGAGAGAGTTGTCTTAGATGGTTTGGTTTACATTAAACGTCGATCATGTGATGATCGATTAGAAGAGTTGATGTTTTAGATTCGACTTATGTAAAGAAGGTTGAGGTAGACCTAGGATGACTTGGGCGTATTGTTTAAAAAATGATCTTAATTTATTAGAATTAAATGTAAATATGACACTAAATAGGATGCGATGGAAAAAATGGATTCATGTAGCCGAGCCCACTTAATGGGATAAAGGTTTTTTTGTTGTTGTTGTTGTTTGTTTATAAATTAGTTTTTTTTTTATTTTAACTAGGTCTTTCAACTATTTTTTCAACTTTATTTTTAACTTTTTTTTACTTTTGTTTATAATTATTTTTTTTATAAATTTGATTTTTTTCTTTATTTTAAAAAATATTTTTTATGTTAAATTTATTTTAATTTACTTTTTTTGTAAAAGTTGTGTATTTTTTTTGGTACATGATAATGAATTTAAGTTAATTTGTTGATAGTGTGAGATTTATTTATGAGTTATCTTTATTTTTGTTTATTTTTAGTTAAACTCTTCGACGCTGATCCATCTTGAGGCTTGCATCTTATCTTGATAAGACACGAAGTGACCTTATGCTTCATTATGTCTTTTTAAGTTTTGCTTCACCTGTAAACATTCTATTCGAATTTAAAGAACTTTCTATTCAAATATTTTGTTTTTAATGAAAAATGTTTCAAGATTAATGAGATGGTTGCAAATTAAATGTTTGTTGATTCTACTATTGTTTACTTATTAGTGAATCTTCTCTAGTAATTACAATCTTTAGTTTCTGTATCTTAAGATATCCTTCATTACCAATCTAAACAATGAACAACATGTGAAGTTTAATATAAATGTGAATACTTATCAACAACTTCCTTTCAACAACATTCTTTAGTTTATGAAAGCTTTAATTTAGGAATATAATAAATTTCTTGATATGAGAATCTATTTTAGTAATAGAATAAATCCCTTGATATGTGGATTTAATTTTGGGATAAAATATTTTAGTTTTATTATTTATTTTTTTCTAGTTTATATATATATATATATATATATTCATTATACAGTATATATTATTATTAAGTGTGCATAATGAAAGACGTGTCTAAATTTTGTTTCACATATTTTGTTGTGGTATCATAGCCCTAGGTTTTCATGCCTATGGAATTTTTTTTAGGCCTTTGTTTCCAAATTTTTGTCTGCCTTTTTTGTTTTCATTGCCGACTTATTATTGGTCTTCATTGCGAACATTCTTTTTTCTTCTTCTTCATGTTAGTACAGCCTTTGTAGTTGGTATGTTTTTCATTATTATGCGATGTTCGAGATTTTTGAAACAAGCAACTCTTTTCAATCTGATGGAATGGTAGAAGCCTATCTTTCTCCGAGTGAACTGTAAAATATATACAGCTCATATAGACTCAATTGTCAAAAGTAGGGGTATGCATTATATGGTCAACATCGAAAAACCAAACCGAATTGAACAAATTTGATTGATTTGGTTCTGTTTCAAATAGGCATTCTGATTTCTTGTTTTTAAAAGATTAATATTCAGTTTCAGTTATTAGTTCAATTTTAATTTTCATTTAACCAAACAAATTGAAAAACAAAAAAAAATGAACTTAAATCGAAAATTAATGAAATTAAATCGATATTATACTTGTAAGAGATGAAATTCTTGATGTTTGTACATAATCAAACTTCAAGTACGAAGTTAATTCAGGTTTTGTTTATAACTAGACCATTTAAACTAAATGAAATTTTGGTTTGGTTAATTAAATTTTAGCAAAATTTTGATTGGTTTGATTTTTTCGGTTGCAATTGGTTTGACCAGATCAATCCATTCAAACAAGCCGAATGCTCCCCCTTAGTCAAAACTGCTTGAAACAGTCTCATCTAGTTCGTACCTTGTCTAAAAGGCTTAGGCAAAATTTCACAGATTCTTAAAACAGGGATCGAAATAGGTGATCCAAATTTTGATATATGGGATGAAGATGACTTCATGATTATGTCTTGGTTACGGAGTTCAAAGACACCAAAAATCAGTGATACATATATATTTCTTTTGCAAAAGATTTTTTGAATGCCCTTCACCAAACATGCGCAACGGCCAAAGTTGTTGCACGTGTATGAAGCCAAAGTAAAATTGTTGCTATTACATAGGGCAACAAAATAGTAACAAAATATGTGAATATACCACAAAATCTATGACAAGAATTCGTCCATTATTGGATGCTTGAAACTATGCGCCGCTGATGATATATTCTTGAAGAAATTTATTTAGAAAAATCGAGTGTATGAATTTTTAGTTTGCCAAAATGCAGAATTTGACGTGTTTGGATTAGCATTTTTGTCAAGGAAGAGGTCGTTTTACTAAATGAGTTTTTTGGTCTTGATTTGAGCTGAGAGTCGAAGAGCCATTATGCTTGAACCAATGACACAATTGAAGGGTCTTCCATGGTTTCATGATATAACACCAACCAAAATAAAATCAAGAGAGCATCCCAAAATGAAGCTCCAGATAGTTTTCGGTGAACCTATTGTAAGAAGCAGAGAGACACCAAGAATCGTTGTTGGAAATTGTATAGAAAACCTCCTACTTCAAGCCGAGAACGGGGCCAATGAGGTAATAAAAGAAAATTCAGTAACAAGCTCATCAAATTTTCATCACAAAACCCAATATATAAAGTTTGGTCCAACATACTCCTAAAGAGACTGCTCCCAACCACCTAAAGAAAACCTCCTACTTCAAGCCGAGATTGAAAAGCTTCAAAACTTTTTGGGGGTACATTGGAGTAGCCAAGTGGCTTTTGTTTGTTAGCACTCTCTAGTAAGTTTTTCTTTTATGGATTACATTGTTGGGCCGATATATACAAGACTTTTGGGTTATTGACTCGAGGTCCACACATCACACCAACCTCAATCAAATTTATAACATATTCACTGTGTCTTAGCAATATGAAATTTTTTGTTGTCGGTGGTTATGTTATCACCGCGAATAGTGTTGGTCATATTCAGTTTGAGTTCATCATTATTATTAGATGTACTCTATATTCCCAAATTGTCCAACAGTCTTTTGTTTATTAACAAATTAGCCCATGATATGAACTATTATATCTTGTTTTATTATCTTATTGTTCATTTCAAGATTGGGTTTCGGGGAAGAGGATTGAATTTGCTAAAGAAAATAGAAGCATCTAGTTTTTTGATATATATGCGCTTAATATCAAGCACATATTTTTTGTGTTTTGTTAATTTGTTTCAAATGAAGATGTCATTTGATGCCGACACTTTTTCGATCATCCTTTATTTACTACTTCAAAGACCGTGTCCCCTTTTTTGCTTCAATAGGCTTATGTTGAAAATTTTTATTGTGATGCATTTGAATTTGCCAAACATAAAAAAGTTTCTTTTCCAATTAGCAATAGCAGAAATCCTTTTACTTATTGTTTGACTAACACTGATATATGGGGTCCCTCTATAATTCACAATGTTATAAGAGCTCGGTGTTTTTCTCTTTCATAGATGATTGGGCTAGAGTCTTGTGGATTTCCTTCTTAAATACAAGTCTGTGACTATTATCCTTCCAAACTTCCTTGACATACCAATTTGGTTTAAAATAAAAAGGATCCGATCTAATAATTCTGACAACCCGTTCTTTAATCTTCCAAAATCAGGTTCCAAAATTATACCAACAAGAATTTGTCCTCATTTGCAGCTTACATAATAAGCCGATTGCCCTCCAAAGTATTAGGTAATCAAACTCCTATGCCACTCCTGCTTTACTCTTGCAAAATCAGGTTTCAAAATCATAGAAGGAGGAATTTGTCTGTATTGCAACTTACATAATAAACTAATTGCCTTCCAAAGTTTTAGGCAATCGAACCCCCATGCAACTCCTCTCTCTCTCTCTCTCTCTCTCTCTCTCTCTCTCGGTTTTATCTTAATATTCGAACAGCAAATGATATTGCTCGAGTCTTTGGTTGTCCTGTTTTTATTATGTGTCTAAACATAGCAGAGGTAAATTAGATCCACAAGCCATTAAGTGTATGTTTATTAGGTATTCTCCAACACAAAACGGCTACAGGTGTTGTCACCCACATACATAAAAATTGAGGAAAACCAATCTTTTTTCACTCAGCCTTATTTTTAGGTGGAGTCTAGTTTTATTGGGAAAGGTAAGGCAGAAGGCTACTCTTTCTTGACCCACCCACATTACAACCTTAATCTTCACTTAAGAGTCCAAATCACTTTCACATGAGTCATTCCTATAGCCCGAATTGTCCCCCACAAGAATCAAATATGAAACAGTTAAAATAAATCCCTTCTAATGATAAGCTTGACACTATGAGATATGCATATGTATATTTGAGAAAGAGAAATTTGGAACCTCGTGCAAGCCCAGAACTCTAGCGTTACTCCTGAAAATGACGTAAGCATAAATTCAATTTTCTCTTGTATTCCGTTTGATTACTACTAACCTATTGTATTAAAAAAAGAGACAAGAATGCATTGAACATTCAAGTATCATTTTCATATGACAAACTTCTTTGTCGGCTTAAAACTCAATCCCAACTCCTAATACCTTGTCTGAGGCTTTTTTCAATTTGAATTGGAGAGAAGCTATGAGAATAGAGATTGAGGCATTTGATAAGAATAAAACATGGGGAATAGTAAAGGTATTTCAGAAAAAAAAAAAAAAACAGTGAGACGCAAATGGGTGTTTTCCATGAAAAGACATTTGGACTAGTGGATAATTTGAATACAGTAAAGTTTCTTTTGTTCTTGGCCACACATTACCGTAATTTTATGTGAAGAACACCTTTCTTTATGGTGATTTAGAGGAAGAGATATTTATGGATATTTCATCGGGATTTGGAAGATAGATAGAAGGGTATAAGGTTTGCAGACTGAAAATTGTATTATACTGACTCAAGCGGCGTTCGAGAGTTTGGTTTGGCAGGTTTGTAAAGGTGATGCTTAATGCCGGGTATGAGCAAAAGCTACAGTGAGCATATGTAATCATTAAACACACAAATTTATGGGGAGTTACTGTTTTTCATGTGTATGTTGATAGCATAATTGTTACCAAAGAACAATGAGAAAAAAATTGAGGCTTTGAAAAATTGGTTGGCAAAGAAATTTGAAATCAAAGACTTGAGAAGCTTGAAATACTACTTTGGGATAGAATTAGCTTGATCTTGGCAAGGTATCTTCATTTCCCAACATAAGTATTTCAAGGTAATAGATAAAATAGGGTTCCAAAAATTGGTTGTGAAGTCAATATATTTAGCTTACACTCGGCCCAACATTGTATATATTGTGAGTGTAGTAAGTCTGTTCATGCACAACCCTAAAGTCACACCCTCAAGCTGTAAACATGATACTCAACTACCTGACAACTAATAGAAGAAAATGATTTTTTATTCAAGAAAAGGTGAGGGGTTGTTTCTTTAAGCTTACGTTGATGCAGACTGCTCATCAGCATTGGTTTATGGATGTTTCACAATAGGGTACTGCATGTTCTTAGGTAGTAATTTGTTTTTTTTTTTTTTTTGCTCTTTTTCTATTCCCTGCATCATTTATCTATATTTTACCCTTTCTTTACTTCACACTTCAAAGGTTTCGTGAGGTAAAAATATATCCAATAGTCTTAACCTTTTGGCATTTGTCTCTTCGAAAACATCCGATGAAATTGGATGATTAGGGAAGGTTAGCACGACCCATGTGCAAGGTTGGCACACAAACTCGACAAATTGTCTACAATTTTCATTTTGAAGGAAAAAAAAGGAAAAACCTCTTAGCACTTCATAAGATCGAAAATTTCAAAGACTTCAATTGCTTCCCACATTTTCTTTGTTAAACCTTCATTGCGCGCTACGCATTTTCATGACTATTATGCTGACAAACAATTCACTTGAGGCTCATTTTTGGTTAATTTCTTTGTTCACCAATGTCAAAAATTAAATTAAAAAGGCGAGAAATTTTTTAAAAAAAAAAAACACAACTTTTCCTAGAATACAGCAAACTTGAATAGATATGTCAGAATTTGATTCAACAATTTCATGATTTGAGTGCAGGCAAGAACCTGGCGTTCCTGCAGCAGCAGCGCATAGTAGAAATCATCAACTGGGTGGTCATGGAATCGGCGGAGGCCATCGATACCGTCCATATTGATTCGATTCTTCTTATTTTTGTAACTTAAAACTTTCACCATCTTTGTTGAAAAAAAGATTGTTTCTGTCATATTTTCTGATCTCTGAAAGCAGGAATTAGCAAAACTTGTTTTTTTATGGGTGATTCTGATTATGCTCTGGCCTTTGTTTTTTGTTTCACTTAGGGGCATATACATACATGCCACACAATTCTCGTATGTTTACATAGCTACCAACTAAACATTCATATTTACATGCATATCACCGATATCTTTTAAATCACACCCAAAATGTCATCATTATTATCTTTTTAAAGAGTCAAATACAGATTTTAATGCATACGTTTATGATAAGATGGTTTTTGAAGTGTAAATATTAAATTTTAGGTGTCAGATAGGTAAATACGTAGGTGTTTTTGTGGTATGTATGTTAATTACCCCTTCTAGTTATAATGGTTTTGGTAGTTTTTTTCTTTATATATTCTCCCATGTTTTCTTCGAGGATAGCTGTGTGGTTTTTATTTATCTAATTATTTCATGAAATTTTGCATCTATTGTTAG